>VZTF01007877.1:2727979-2976020 GCA_013397755.1 Cnemophilus loriae | reverse complement strand
CCGCCGCCCTCAGCGCCCGCGCCCGCCGGCAGGTGGCGCTGCCGGGCCCGGCCGCGGGCGGGGCCGCCGTTTGTGCGTTTTGTTTCTTCCCACCGTGCGAAGGTGAGGGAAAGAAAAGGCCTCTACACGAGTTGGAGAAGATTGAAATTCAAAGCAAGCAGGGTGGCAATGAGGACAGCACCAAGAAATTCCTCCCTCCTCCTCGTCCCAACGCCCTCTCCTCCCTCCCGCCTTCCATAGAATTGTAGAGTCATAGAATGTTAAGGATTGGAAGGGACCTCAAAGACCATCAAGTCCCAGTGCCCCTGCCCTGGGTAGGGACTTCCACTACGCCAGGTTGCTCAAGGCCTTATCCAGCCTGGCCTTGAATACTGCCAGGGCAGAGGCACCCACAGCTTCTCTGGGCAACCTGTTCCAGTATCTCACCACTCTCACAGTAAAGAATTTCTTCCTAATATGTAGCCTAAATTTCCCCTCTTTCAATTTGTACTCACTACTCCTTGTCCTATCAGTACAGTTCCTGACAAGAACTTTATGTCATTTGTAGGTGTTTCTGTGTATCAGGACTGGTTTCAGCTGGGGATGTGCTTTGACAATGCTGAGGAAGCAGAAAATAAGTCATGTGATATTGGCCTCAATAAAACTGCAGCGGATTCAGTATGGGGATGGACTTGTGGAAGGGTCCCTGGCAGAGCTGCCCACCTCCACAGGGCTTGGATTCATCTGGAGACGCTTTAACGTGTGTTTTGCTGCAATTGGTGCTTGGACTGCTTGGTGCTGAGTTTTCCAGCTGGCACCAGCTGTGTGCCGGATGGGACTCGGTGTGTATTTACACTGACATTTCACCTGACTTCCACCTCATGTGGAAGCTGGTCCAAGTGAGTTGTGCCACTGATGGTGCTGCAGTCAGATTCTGCTGACCCTGACTGGAGAAACTAGCGCGGAGTTCATGTTACCACCCCAAGGCTTTATAGCAGGTAACCTGCTGCTGTCTGTTTGTCTGTGGGTCTGTCCTCTCAGTGGTGGAGTGCAGCTGGGTTGTCCTTGTCAAAGAACACTAATAGCATTAGTAACTTTTCTACCAGTTTTCCACAACTTTTCAGCAGACCTGAAATTGGCTAACCGTGCTAGTTAACAGGAAAAAATGAGAATTATCTTTCTGTGGTTCAGCATTAAAATCTTTAAAATGTCAGCCAGCTTGGTAAGGAGGGTGAGACTTTTCACTTTAAGAAATAAACTTCAGAGTAAAGGTTTGTTCCTATGATACAACTAAAAGGGAATTAACAGTAGGAAATTAATCTTTCAGAGCAACCCAAAGTATCAGGAGGGCGGTAATTTAAATAAGGTAACATTTTAATTGGCTCTAATTTCTAGAGTTTCATCTGTTTTATATAAAACTGGCTAGAAAGTAGCTACTCTAAAACGAGTCTTGTGTTTCATGTCTATGTACTATTCCACGTGCTTGAATAATATGTTTAAAAGGACACAATATGAGAAAAAAAATGGCTAGGCTTACCAATACAGACTTCAGCAAAGCCAGATTAATGATTTATGTTTTCAGCTATCTATAAAAACATGTGGTAATCTGCATTATGTTTTTGGTGTTTTAGCTTATTTCTCTCATGACAGTTCAAAAAAATACAGTATTAGCAAAAGGAAAAAAAAAAAAAGAAAAAGCTGGCTGTTATGGCTACATTATAAAATTGTTAATAAAGTTCCTTAAAAGTAAATTTTGTAAGATTACTTTAGACTTCTCAGCTGACAGTGTTTATAGTAAGTTATAGTATTGACCATGGAGTTTAGAGGATGCCAACCTTTTTGTAGGCCTAAAGGCTGCCTGAGGAAAGATGCAAGAATTTAGCTACAATGCAGTATCAGTCATTATCTTCTCTGACAGAATCAGAAACACATTTTTTGCTGTGGTAGAGGCAGTAGTCTTAGAATTCAAAAAATTTATGCAGTTGCAGGATGCTCCTTTCATCCCATTCAGGTGAGCCTGCCTTACAATGCCATGCCCGAGACTTGAATGGGGATTTTCAGCTCGGTTTTCAGGAGCAGCTGCAACAATAAGGGATCTTTTAAGCTGCAGTGCAGCAGAGTTGTACATTAACACTAAAGTCCCGTGGTGACAATAAGATCATTAACAAATGGACACATGTAGTTTCAAGACTTTCTTCCACCTCATTTTTACCCATTGAAAAATGTTCATCTCTTGTTTGAAAAGTGTTTCCCTGTCACTAGAGGACACTATTAAACAGAAAATGCTGCACTTGAGCGCTCAGATGAGAGATTGCCTGGTCCCAGGTGCCGGAAACTCGGAGAGAAATTCAGTTTTCAGCAACTGATTTTAACTCAGCTTCTCTAGGGTTTTTTGTTTTTTTTTTTCTACCTGTACTGTCACTTTACTATCCTTGCTCTTCTCCACTGGGAAAAACCCACTGGAATCATGTCAGCCAAGTGTCAGACCTATTTCACTGTTTCTCTCACTGTTTCGTGCACTTAAACTACAGTATGTAAGCCTGAAATAACAGTGGTTGTGCCAAAAGACATGGAGTAAACAGAATACTGGGCAAAGGGAATTTCCTTCATGAATACGAGGGTGGCTCTCTCATTTTATTTGTGAATATTACTAATCTCTTTTTTTCAATCCTGTTTCTTATCCTTCATTTCAAGATCCAGAGAAAATTAGCAAGAGGCTTTCACAGTTTCATCTTGAAAATACTTGTGTCTTTCCTATGGAAAAAAACAACAACAACATTTAATGTATGACAAATAATAAACACAAGACATGTCTGTCTAAACAGAATGAGAGCTGCTGAGTAAAAGTCTGAAGAAACTGAGAGATTTGACATATTTACAGCAGACTACTCCATCCCACTGGTATTAGCTTGCAGTATGAAACACCTTTATTTTGGAAATCATTTTGTGGTTTGATGTAATTGTCTGCTTATAGAATCTGGGAAAAATTCCACATGGTACACCCTGTAGACTTTTTCTAATAAATGTAATCATGTTTCCTCATATAGGGAGGAAGAGAGGTGATGACCTAAGGCATGTATTGTTGAAAACAAGGATGTGGTTTTTCCAGTACTGTCCATCTGGTGTCTTTCATAACGCAGTGTTAATATAACTAAGTTTGTAGAAGACCAGAAGCAAAAGCAACTGCTTCAGGGAGTGCAATAATGAAACCCTTCCACCAGTTTTGTTCTGAACACAGTAAGATTAGAATAGATGGCTGATAGCCAACACTCAGCAGTGTCAAAGAAAGCAAACAGATAAGGAAAATAAATATACAGAGAAAAATGTTTATGTTGAGTTTAAGACATTGAGACTGAAGAAGACATAGATCAAAGGACTATAGAGAACTGCACAGACCTGTGCTTTGAAAATCATCTTGCAAACCACTTGTAAAAAAATATACTTTGTAGTAGTCTGGCTTTCAGGAAAAAGATGGAATAAATCACTTTGCCTATGTTTTGGTAGTTTAAAAAATATATGCTATGTATGCAACAAATTTTTGAAAGTGTCTGCTTATGCACAAGCACTGATTTTCCTGGAAAGCAGAATGGGTTAATTATTTGTTGAGTGAGGTGGAGTGCCAAGATATAGTTTGTGATTGCTTCTTCAGACCCGGGACTGGCTAGTTTCTGTGTCCTTTTTCCTCTCTTTATAGAGAGAGGCCCTATAGAGTAGCAGACTTGTGAAGCATGTGTTAGCTTCAAAAGTTATGAAACAGCTCAAATCCACAGCAAATTGAAATACTCTATGAGCTGGCACAGGCAGGCCACAGGAAGAAGCGCAAAACCATGTATGAAATACAGAGTAAATAAATTTTTGTTACCTCTCCAACCAGGGGATCCCCAAAGCAGCACCTGGCCAGAGGCACACAGGCAAGGATGCACCATGGAGCGCTGTCCATGCTGGATGATCACCAAACCTGCCCCTGTGGATTCCTGCAGGTGTAATTTACTGCTGTGCTTTGGTCTTTCCCACACCAAGGCAGGAATCTCAAGCATGTTTGATAGGGTGCCTCTATCACAGGTCTGTGTTGTCCAAACACAGATATTCTTCTTGTCCAACACACAAGGCCAAAGAACAATTAATATGATATATGTGGTTTTGACACCCTAGCTGCAAGTTCTTGAGTGTATTTAAAATCCTCCTCACTAATCTTCCATTATTTTTCCGCAAGTACTGAGACTGAGGCTAAGGAGGAGAGTACAGCTGGATGTTCCCAGAGTATGTTGTGACTCCATATTGTGGCCTGCACAGCTGCCAGTGTAGAGGACAGTCTGTGCAAAGATTCTCAGCTCTGCTCAGTTCTGCACTGCAAAGTGTGGTGAGAGTCTGCTCAGGTATTGTTTTTTCTCTTGGCACAGTTATGCATTGGGCAAAGTGTGGTGAGAGTCTGTTCAGGTATTGTTTTTTTCTCTTGGTGCAGTTATGTACTGGGCTGTAAGTAGATCCTGATACCTCCCATCTGGTATTTGCAGGGTCATTTACTGAAAACTGGTATCCGGACCCTTTAGCTTCCCATCAGATCTCAGCTGGCTAATTTGTTTGAACTTCCTCTTCTGGTTTTCTTAAAGGTGTCTGAATGTAAGGCTCAGAGAAAGAAAGTGAAAAATAGTAATTTATATAGAGAGGAAAAAAGTAAGAGTACAAGGTCAGACAGTTCATAGGACCCTTTATAAATCAGCCACTGGATTACAGAAATATCGTAAGTGCATGGTATATTGCATGGGTCTCTTTCTCACTTTATATACAAGGTTATTCCAACAATAAACTGCACTGCCTGGTTCTGTCTGTATATGAGCACTCATAAGAATGCTCTGGTCTGACCTGTGCATTTTCTGTGCTCATTTTGCTCAGTTTAGTGGGTGAAGTTTGAGCAGTGTCCCACTGAATAATACATGTGTCTTTTAATAGCATTCATGTGCTGCTTTGTGTAGGCACTGCCAGAAGCCAGTGCTGATGCAAGGCCTGCATATTTGTGACACTGAGGAGAGACAAGTATGTGGGACTTGACTGTGTGCAGGGCTTTGTCAAACCTCTTGTGTGAAGTGCAAATGACACAGCCTTTTAAGGAGTCAGCAATTAGAGAATAACCTCTTCTGTGCCTTCTTTTAGATGAGGAGGTAATATGTGTGTAAATCAAAAGCTGCCAAAATAGCAACAGAATAAGGCATTGAGAAAAGATAAGGGTAATGTGAGATCATCAGCGTGTTTGGTTTCTACCTATTTTGTAGGCACTGGAATTAATTTCCATAGTTGGCACCAGTTACATCTGTTTTCTTTCCAGCCTCTTCACTTCTGGGTCTGGGTGTTGTTTCGGAGTTTGTGTTGTTTGTTTGTTTGTTTGTTTGTCTGTTTTTGAAATTTTCTTACTCTTAGTTCATAAGTTATTTGTTAGAAGAGTATTTGGAAATGTTTGTTATTGTCTCTGAAATACCCCTGCCTTTTAGTGACATTAGCTGCAGAGAGATGTTAACCTTTGGTTAACAGCCAAGTATTTTCAAAAGGCATGCCCTTCTGCACTCTCAAAGCAGTGCCAGCTCATTCAGTTGTGCAGCAGACCACATCCCTCACTTGTGCTTGCATATGAGAAGAGAGAGGGATCATCCTCTGTTACAGATTTAGCTGTCGGATGAGGAGCAGAGAGGAGAAAAACTTAGATGCCAGATTTATATAACTGGATGCATGCCACTGCAGTCTCTGCAGCACAGGCCACATGCCAGATCACTTTCTTAGCCTCGTAAGGCAATTGATTAAATCAAGTTAGCTACTGTATGATTCTAAACTTTTCTTCTTGCTGGCTCCCTTTTATCTAATTTTCTTCCTTCCAGAAGGTGCTGCTACAGCTACTCATAGCACTGGTGACTGTGAAAGTGCCAGAAATAGTGGGGGTTTTTTTCTTAGTTGGACCGATATGATGGTAAAGAATATCCACCTAGGACACGTTGCCCTGATAGAAATTCTATACAGTTGCTGCAGGTTATGTCCTCCCACTTGTATTTCCTGACTGGTGTGTAACCAGGCTCTGTCCTGATCTGAATGAGATGGCTGGTAGAGCAGGTGAGATACCCGTGCGGTTGTGCAGCACCACAGGCAGTGCTATTGAAGGAACTCACATTTTCTGAGCCTTTTAGTAATGCCATGTCTGATGTAACTGGAGAAGCCGACCAGTTCTCCAGAACTTTGAGGTGGATTTGCTTAAAACTTTTTCTTACATTGAACTCTGAAAGTTCCACAAGATTTTAAATTACAGAGACGTCAGATTTTATGAGAGTGTACATTAGAATATTTAGCATTTTTTTTTCCTTAAAAATGAAAACTGAAGGTGGCTAGAGATGGAATAAAGGTCCTTAATTACATTTTCTGCTGCCACTGTCACTGCAATTAGATTCTTTTTTCCTTCAGGTTTCAGTCAGCTCAGTAGCTTCCTGGGTTGCGGCAGCTCTGCGAAGTCCTCTCTGATCCATGGAAAGTTTCTCTTCCATTACTTCAGCCTGGAGCATCAGCTCCCCTGTTTTTCCCAGCAGTCTCTTTTCTTCTGTTGCATGCACTCAGTTCTTTGCTGAGCCCCTTCTCTTCTTGTAGCACCTTGTAGACTCTGGAGCTTTCTCACACTCACAGTTTGGCGACAAGGTAATAGCACAGGCTCGGTAATAAGTGGAAATACATTAAAATTGATTAATTCTGGATAAGAATTATCCGAATTTTGCAAGAACACCCACTCTGAAATGAAATGAGGTCACTCTTGATTGGTGATAGCTCCCATGGCTACATTAAATCTTCTTCATTTTACACAGGAACTCTTTGCGTTCTTCCAGGTCATGATCCCAAAATCTGGGGTAGATGGCCCCCCTAATTCTCATAACAAGTTTTTTTTAACCTTACTCTTTCTGTGTAGGACTATTTATGAGTAATTTTTATGATTCTTCGATTTTCATTTCCTCTCCATTTGAAAATTCTCCTGATGCTTTCCTTAAGCTAGAGGAAGTTGTCCGTCATTTTTCTATTCTCCTCTGTGGTTATAGTCACTCCTGCTGCGTAGCTCAATGCTTGCTATGAAATGTTAACTAAGAGTGACATTTTTAGTGGTTGCATGTGGCCCACCTACTGCTGTTTTGGGTCCCTAAATCTGTTGCAGAAAAATCCTGGTATTGATTGGAACTATAATAAGAAGAAATTTATTGCTGATGGGAACACTTACAATGGAGCTTTTTTAAAATGTGTTTTTTGCAGAGAAGAAAATGGTAAAACCAAAATTCTTTACAGAAAGAGTATGCATTTCAAAGATGGAATTGTAAACACAATTAAATATAATTTATTCTTTAATCTTGATATTCTGAACACAGAAATTTTCAAATGTGTTTCCGGGGCAGTGAACTCAACCTTGTATCCTGTCCTTGGGAAAAATAAGTTGCATTGCCAAATATGGTTTCTGAATTCTCCCAAATTAAAATTTCTATTATAGAGATGGAACATTGAGATTGAATTTGAGCAATAGAAAACCAGAATGGAAATTTACCAGCTGATCAGTAACCACCTGACTGGATTTGCAGGTGCAGATACTCAAATTTGCCTTGATACAACCCCACCATGTAACTCTAGGGGACCCTGCTTGAGCTGGGAGGTTGGACCGCATGATTTCCAGTGGTCCCTCCCAACCTTACCCATTATGAGATTCTGTGAATTCTGTGAATTCTTTATTCAGGACGTCAGCATTTCTGTGGCAGTACGAGTAAGATAACTTCTTATTTTCCTGTTCCTTATAGAGGAGATGGTTGACCAGTCTAAAAGTCATCCTGGAATTGGTACAAAATTGGGGATCTTGTTGACTTTGTAAAAGGTGTTGGCCCAATCATGGAATGAATCATCATGCCAACTTGGAGATATAAGACCAAATTTTAATCTGAATAACAGTAATCTTAAAAAAATGCCCAGATAAAAACTTACTATGAAAATAGACCATGATGTGGGCTTTTGTATTTATTTAAACTCCCCATAGTTACCCACATCTTCTTTCACATTTCTTAAGAGAATTTTCATGTTAAAAATAATTTCAAAGGTGAATTAGCTTGAGAAAAAATTTGATGATGAATATTTCAGCATTACCTGAATGTTGATCTCTAACTGAAAATAGAGAATAATGGCTTAGAAATTGTTTCAAATATAACAAAACATACTGTTTCACATAGCTGCATCCTTTCATTGATTTATTTAAAATTAGCAATGATCACTCTGAAATAGATAAGGCTTTTGAGAGAACTTACCTTTTTTGTTTTGTTTACAGAGTGCATTTGCCAGCCTTCCTTTAGACCATCTTTAGTTGTTTGGTTTTGGTTGTTTGGTTTTTTTTTTTAACAGCTTATGATACTAAAATAGAGAACAAACAATAGTTTTATATGTAATTTAATTTATTTTGCATTTTATTTTTCACTTGCTTGCATGCTGAAAATTCAGAAGTGTTCAGTTTCACAAAATGGTTCAAAGTTATTGCCAAATACAAGAACCTCAAATTATGTTCCTAAATATAGGTTCAGAAAAAAAGATAGTCTGACTGTCAAAGGTGATGAGCACCAGTTATAGCCACAGCTTTTGTTATCCATATCGTTTAAGATACTCCATGAAGGAGTACCTGCAGCAGCAGGCGTGGATTGGCCTTGTGGAGAAATCTGGGTCTTTGCCTTCGCTTCTCAGGTAGAGCCCATCAGCACTCTCCAACTAAAACCCCACTACGTAAAGCTCGTGAATTGGCTGAAGCTTGGGTTGCAATGAACTTCTTAACCTTTTACCTAGAACAGGAGTCCTATTTGAGGATTTTTATAAGCAGTTTTAGGGTTGTGTGATTTAGCTTGTATCTGTACCGTGTCCGGTCAATTCATTTTGTTAAGATGGACACTGCTGTCAGAAATCTTGTGACTCAGATTTAGAGTTTGATCTCATCTAGAGCTTATGTTTGGCTGCTAAGTAATAGATTGAACCTGTCTCTTGTTTGAGATGGAGGTTTTGATCAGTTCCTTTCATTCTGTTCCTTTCTGCGTGTACACACACACACATATATATACTTAAGCTAACCCCAGTAATTATCTCTCTTGGCTGATTATTTTGGGGGCGATGATGTGAGAGTCATAAGCATTCATTTCTGTAGTGTTATCCCACTCCACCCCCTCACCATGTGTTGAATTGCTATGGTATTTTTGTTCGTCTCTTGTCTAGTCCTCTCCAGCCTTCACTTTTCTCAACATGGATTTACAGGCTTATAAGAACTGAATCTTTGTTATTTTCTCCTTTCTCCCCCTTTTTTTTTTTCTTCTCTCTTCTAACTGAATGTGTGTTAGTGAAATCAGGGAAGAAGAAAATTAGGCTGCTTGCTTTGCGTTGGTGTTTACTATGAGTCATGACAACAGCTTGGTGCTCTTGAAAACTTTTGTGGTGGGAGAATAAACAGCATGGATGCAGTAAGAGAAACGGCAGAATGTACTGTACTTGCAGTTCTCTGACTCAAGGACATAATTGTGGATGATGGGAATGCATTTTGATAGAGCTTTGCACTTACTCATGCCGTGGATATATAAAATTTCTGCTAAGGAAGCAAATCTGATTGCTTAAAGTTTGCCCTGATTGCATTGAAACTGGACTTACCGGGAAGGATTTTGGCAGCGGGTGACTTTTCATAGAGCTACCTAAAATAGGCTTGGTGTGAGAAGTGAGTTTGGAATGGTTATTTTGACGCTGGCAGTACATAGAGGTTTAACATGAAATGACATATTCATCATACCGCTCTCCAGTTATCTGCCTGGAACTACCTACATTCAGAGTTTAAGAACTATTTCATTCTTATGCCTGGAATGATCTTGTTCCCAAACTGCTTACAATTTCTTACAGTTATATTACGGACAAGGATTTGTCCTCCACTGGTACAGAACTGAGCATATATTAGGATCCTAAATGACTATTCATACACCACATGAACTCTATGCTATCTTGATTTCTAGTTGAACAATCAGCTATAAAACACTCTATCCCCTAGTAAGTGACTGAAACAAACAGTAAAAGATGGTACTCAGCCCTGTGGCTGCAAGTCTGTTTATCATGGTAATAAACAAGACTCGAGATCACTTTCTTGATGCAAAGTGTACTGGACAATAATTTTTTGACATGTCTGCTTTCAAAGAACTTAATGCTGTTACAGGCAGCTTCCAAGACTGGTTCCAGTTCCAACACTTGGTGCAGAACACTGGGAAAACAATGAATACTAAGACATGATGTTAGGCTGTTAGGGTAAGATACGTAATAGAGTACATGTGAATTGAGACAGGAGAAAAACATCAAGATAAAGTAGAAGGATACAGCCCAGTGATTTCAATTCACAGTTTCCTGTGTAAAATCTTTAAAACTGTTTGAACAAGAATTGCCCACACGTAGTAGGAAAAAATGCTCACTAGACAAACAGTTCCAATATTCAGCACTGCTGGATGGTCAGTATCAGTTTCCAGTTCCACACGCCATGCCGTTTTACTGGCAGTAATTTTACAAGTGGACAATGATGTTCGTTGCTGGTCAATCTCAGCTGTCCTTATCTACCAGTGGACAGACTAGACAATAAAGCAAGAAGATGGGGGCTACACTTGTAATTAAAAAAATCCTTTCAAACTGATGGCCATGCAACCACTCCATCTTCATACAGAAAACATTAGTCAGGGATACCAAGGAACTGTTACTTTTATAGAATAATAATGTTTGTGCATTGTGGAACTGCAAAATTCCACAATTTTCACAGGGCACATGAGAAATGACTGCCTGGCATATCATGGTATTCATGCTACTTATGGATGCAAAAGGCAGATAACTGCACTAACTTGCCTTCTGAAAGAATATATAACAAGCGATTTGTATCAGTACCAGCAGAATTGTTATGGGAACCTGGCATTGCCAATTATAAGCAAGAAGCAAGCTGGAGTATTGGCCCAGATCATGCTGTATTAGAATCTGTTTTCATAAGTAAGACTAAAGAGAGCTAGAACTATAAATGGCATTGACCGATTAAAACTCAATGGGCCATTTATGTTTCACACCTGGGTGTCACTTTAGAAAGAAAGTAAAATAGCCTGAGATCTGAGATAAGTATAGTATCAAGTTCTGAGAATAAAGGCAATTTTACAAATGCCAGAGTCACACCTGAGTGTGACTGCTGTGAACTGCTTACAGCCGCTGGGCAGAATCAGGGTGCGTGCAAGGTTAATGGCTGTGCTGAACCTGCTCTCAGATGTTTCAGTGTTGGCTAAATTTTCAATAGAAGAAAAGAAGTGTAAAAGCATGACTTCTGTCAAAACAGTTCACCTCCTGCAAACAGAAGATGTCACATAGTTTCTTGACTCTGGAGAAAGATTGGTCTGGGGTTAAATTTTTGGACAGTGGTAAACTGTATTCTACCAAAAACCTGGAGTGTCAGTTTAGATTCACAGGTATTTAAGTGCAGAAGGGATCACGTGACTTTGCCTCTTCTATGATCCAGGACGCAAAACCTCGTGGAAGTCCAGCATCAAGGCTGTATTTTTTCACTTCATGATATACTGTATAGAAAATGTCTTATTTTACATAAAGTGGATAGTGGCAGGCATTTCTAGTAATCTCTCCTCAGAAGTTATTTGCCCTTATAATTGCAATGGTATGCTTTGTTTCTAGTCCAGATTTCTCTAATATTCATTATGCTGAGATGTCTATGAGAAGTATCTTTGTAATGGTGGTGTCTCTATACTCTGACCAAGGGGGCTAATTAAACATTCTCTTGGATAGATTAAGTCACTTAGTCATAGTCACATATTTTATGAACATGTGTCGTTCTTGCAGTTTTTCCTAAGGCACTTCCAATTCTTCACTTGCAGTGTGGACACCTACATTTGTCACAGCCCTGCATTTGGATCTTCAGTTGTCAGTAATTTAACCATGAACCCTTCTAAATTTGAGATTAGAGTCCTCCATCCATTATGTGCTTTGGCATATGTTCTTTTTCATTAGATTTGTGTTTGGCTGTATTAAAATTGATATTATGTAAATGAAACTATTTCACCAAATAGTTTCACCATTCAATCTGATCTGTTGCCACAATTAAATTGCACTCTGTTGCCTTTTTTTCATCTGCAAGTGTTGGACTTCTTCTTCTGGGTTATTCATGAAGACATAGGTTTGCATGAGGACTCATAGTCAGCTCAGAAGTAACCCTTGCCAGTCTTGGCAAAAAGGTGTTCTGACATTTACAGTTATTGTTGAGGCCCATCCATCAACCAATCTTCAATCTGTTTAGTTTATTCCTTTATTATGTGACAAAACTAAATTGTTTATCACAATGTTTTTATCAAGAAGTTTTACTAACATGCTTGCCATTAAATGAAATGCAAATTAACCAAATATATAGTCCTATCAACATTTAAGACCTATTTTCCATAAAACAGTGATTATCATTATATTGTGGCTGTATTCTGAATCAGTCTCTGTACTTCTTTGCCTGTGATGATAGTGCACTGACTGATACACAGTTAACCAGGTCATTGTCTTTATCATTTTTATATTGCTAGCCCACATTTAGCTTTTTTTCTCCAATAATCGGAATAATTACTATTTTAAATAAAAAATATTTTTAGTGTGGTACATAAAAAACAATAAAAGATGCCAATTGTCCCAGGTAGTGAAGAAACATGAAACAGCACAAATTCCTTTTCTAGAAGTGCTTGTGCAGGATGAGTTCTTCTTGTTATGCTGGTGTTTGAGGATAATTGCACACTAATGGGAATCTAAATCAGGAGAAGGCAAGGCAAAATGTTTCCCTTCCAGGTGACTGTTTCCTTAATTGTCAGTTTTTTAATGTTTGTAGTGCTGGTTTGGTCACATCCTGCCTCAAATCATCAGCCATGTGGTTTGAAACATTCCAAAATTGGTGGTCTGGAATTGGTCTGATAGATATATGTATTTGTATGCCAAATAAAGTATGAAATAAAGTAATCGCTGAGGATTGGAACAATTACTGTAGGCTGCTAACCATATGTGAGAACAAAGTGCGTGACTTTCATATGATTAGAATGAATCAGAGGTAGCCCACTCTGTGTTGCAGTGACACTTTTATTAAATGAATTCATAAAATGAGTGTTTGGAGTGCTTTAGATGGTATTAAGCATAGATCTTTTAGATTGAGGGTTGTTTCAGTTTACAACATCTTGTTTAATGTGTAATGTTTGGTTTGTACTTTCAGATTCTTAGCGATTGCTGCATTTGAATGAGGCCATAAAGAAAAAGAAAATGAGATACAGGTGCTTTCCAAGTATACGGATGTCAAATGGAGCTGAAGTCGATAAACATGGCATTTCGTTATATCCACTGGCTTACAATATAAGAATCTAAATATAGAAATAATTAAAGTCTTGTTTGTAATTTCACAAACATAAGTGCCAAAGTTCCTCTAGTGTCTAATGGGGTTTAGATCAGAGCTTTATTGTCCTCAGTCACTGTTAATCAGTATAAAAATTTATTGCTAAGAAATTAGGAGATTTGGGCTTTTGCCATTTTTAAATCTGTGAAATTTTTGACTATTACTGTATAAGGTATATTTTAAACCCCTGTGTTGTGTAAGCTCCATGTCTTATAATGCAGCAAACATCTACCAGAGTTTGGAGGTCAAAGTGTTTTGAAAATAGGCTGGGTCTAGGAATTAATAAACATTCACAAATTTGTTGGATTTGCAAGTATTAGATGAACTGCGGTTTTTTTTCCTTTTATAAAAAGCAAGAGCAATATATTTTCATAAAAGTAAGTAATTGGTATGTAGCAACCCACCTCCTCATGAATAATAGTCTTAAAAAAGGACCTGCCTGTCAAAAAAAAGGTCTCAAACCTCTCTTTGTTTCCTGCTAAAAAAAAAAGTCATCAGTTTGTAGTTATCCAACCAATATAATCTTAATTTAATGTTTAGTTTGGGCCTAATACTCTGTGTACATTTGTATGGTGAAAACTACCCCAGCTCATGCATTGCCCAGGTCTCAACATTTGCGTTCAGATCAGTTGTTAGAAGAGGCTGGACTGAATTTATTCCTGTCTTTGTGTTCCAGGAATTAGGTGGCAAGTAGGGAAGATCCGTATATATAATTTATAAACCAGCTGGAAGTCAGTGAGGTGTCACCCTAGTTTTAAGCTGGAGCAGCCCTGGAAAGCATGTTGCAGTGTACAGGCCCTGTGCAGGAATGCAGCACTGCCATAATCTGTCTCATGTTGTGTGAAGAAGCATTAATCACTTGGCTCACATTTCTTCTGTTCCTGCACTTAATATGGAATAGATCCCTGTTGGCTCCACATGTTCCATGTTCTATGTCTGGATGAAAAACAGAAACAGAATTGCAGCAGGCAAGTGTTTGGTTAATCACACTTATTTTTATGTGTTCAGTTTGCACCTTTACAAAGCAGTAGTGCTCTGGAAATGCATCCCTTAGGTGATGCAAGACAGAGGGAATCTGTCCTGGGAAGAGGAATAAGGCTATGGGGACTTAGGAGTGGGAAGATAGGAGGAAGACTGGTCTCTTGGGTAACCTTTATATCAATTATACACACTTGCAATTCATTCTGGTAAATTTTTAGTTTTTCACAGGTAGCTTGTGGGATATGCGTGTGAAAATGTGATGTTTTTAAACACAAAGTTGCACTGAAAGCACTCTACAAAGTCTAGGGTATAAAGGTGGAGAGTTAGGAAGCATGAGAATGCTACACTCTTCAGGTGTCATCTAACAGTTTATAGCCAGAGTAATAGGTCTTAAATATCCTGACTTTTTTCAGATGCCTAATCCAGTAGATGCCACTTATTTAATAAGTAGTAGTATTATATAATAAGTATTTAATAAGGTAGTATTGACACATTTGATATGGACTGGTTTACCAGCTTCTTCTGTTGTCCTTTAGTGTCTGACGCATTTACTTATGTTTATTCTGAGTCTGAATTTTTCCGCTTCAGACCCAGCTGGATATTGCTGAAGTAAGTACTTGAGAAAGGTCTCTCTATATTTGTATTGTGGACATTGGGCAGCTCTGAGTCTTGTCAGCATATTTAACTTACTTCTTGGTTAAGAAATGAACTGTGTTTGAACGATAGCTCTAGGTGTAATTTTCAAAGCTGATCTAACAGCAAGTTTTTCTGAGCACTTTTTACCTCTGTCTGGCCTCATATAGTGATGAATCAAGTGATGCTATGCTGCGTGTCAGGTTATTTCCCAATGGATAGTTTAAACTGAGAAGGATTTGCCTAAAATAATCAGCATCCTAATTTTTTTTTTTTTTTTTTTTTTTGGGTGCAAATTATTATTTTGAAGTGTGTCTACAGGAAGCAATTAACAGAGACTGGATATACCATTCTTGCCAAGAGGAAATGAGAAACAGCATACATTGTTTGTGGAAGATACTCCTCTGGAAATCATAATTCCATACTGTTCTTGTTGAGCAGGAAGACTGTCTGTAATTTTGCTTGAAATTTTATCCATTGGTAGCAAAGGCATCCCAGTGCTAATGGCAAGAGAAAGCAGCTGGACAGTGAAAGAATGGCTGCCAAGCACACCATAGAAGGCACTTCAGACTGTGCCACAGGAAAGAATCAAAACAAAAACTAAAGCTAGTGTGGGAGGAAGATATTAAACTCACTGAGGAAGCAGTGGCTTAAGTCTTCATCCAAAGAAAACAGCCTTTTTTATTCCCCTCAAGGTCTGCAGGGTTAATCTGTTTCTTTGCTTGTCAGTGTATACTTCTTACAGTTTGCATGTGTATGAATAAAATATTTTGAGAGTCCTTGTGTGAAAAGTGTTGGTTGCCTGGGGTAGGTATGGTGGAATTTTGGGGAGAGACGTTATAAGGATTGCTTATGTTTATATCCATTGGGCCTTTAGATAAACTTCAAAGGTAACATGTAGAACATTGGGTTTTGAATTCAACAGATACAGACGTACTCTTAACGCCTGGGTTTAGTAGCAGCTTCCCAGGAGGGAATACTCTCTCTGATGTCTGGTTCACTTGGAGGCTTGAGGAATGAAATTTCTTGTTTCAAACTTTGCAGAAGCAGACATGAATTAAGAAGGGCGTTTTTGACCCAAAGCACTCTCCGCCCAGTCTGTTTGCTGATGTATATTAATCAAAGTAGCTCAGGGATCTCCCTCTTTTAACAGTGATATAAAAATACAGAAATCACCATTTGTAGAAAACTCTGTATATAGAAATCTGTAGAGAAAAAAAAAATTTTTTCAGTGGTGGGAAAAATAATCCAATCATACTGACTTTTGATTGAATTATTTCTTACCCTTCAACTAGTAACCATATTTGCAAACTACAGTTGTATCTCATAGTATGAAAAATTATGATTATTAGCAGTACAGTCAGAGTCTGGTTATAATAGAGTCAGTCTGTTGAATTTCTGGGGAAAAAGTCTTGCTTTATTTGCAGATGGATATATTTCAAGGCTAAATAGATCTCTAAAGCATAAAGCCAAAAAATAAAGGTATGTGTCAGCCCCACTTGGAAATTATAGAGACAAAATTGTCTAGTATTTCAGGTGGTTCCTGAGTTATATTATGTACTCTGAGTACATAATATAATGTAGTAATGCACTACAGTACTTAGAGCTGAAGGCTATTTTGCCTGGAGTGTTTAATTTTAAATGCAAAACCTAAAGCATAAGGAAAGAAGAAAATGCTAAGAAAAGTGAAGAGCAAAGAAAAGAAGGAAATTTTGCATCAGATGAAATTTGTTTTTCCAGTAGTTACTTAGATAGGTAGTTAGGTTTTGTCTTTTCTGTCTCAAAGGGACAATAGCATGTAAACAAGAAGTTTCTCTTTTGTGAGAGTTAATTATTGAACTGATTAATACAACTGTCTGGATACCAGGTGGCCACTGAAGCTGCCCTGTCACTCCCCTCCTCAGCTGGACAGAGGAGAGGAAATATAATGAAAGACTTGTGAGTTGAGAGACAAGGGGATGGGGTGAGATCAATTACTGTCATGGGCAAAACAGACTTGACTTGGGAAAATTAATTATTTGAATTTATTACCAATAAAATCAAAGTAATGAGAAAATAAAAACAAATCTTAAAAACACTTTCTCTCCACCCCTCCCTTTTTCTTGTGCTCAACTTTACTCTCAATTTCTCTGCCTCCTCCTCCACAGTGCCTTAGGGTAATGGGGAACTGGGACTTGGTCAGTTCATCACATGTCTCTGCTGTTCCTTCCTCCTCAGAGGAAGAACACTTCACTCTTCCCCTGCTCCATCATGGGGTCTCTTCAATAGGAGACAGTCCTCCATGAACTATCCAAGGTGAGACCTTCCCGTGGGCTGTGGTTCTTCACAAAGCGCTCCAGCAAAGGTCCCTTCCATGGGGGCAGTCCTTCAGGAATAGGCTCCTCCACTGTGGATCCCCCACGGGGTAACAAGTCCTGACAACAAACCTGCTCCAGTGTGGGTTTTTCTCTCCATGGGGCCATAGGTTCTGCCAAGACCCTGCTCCAGCATGGAATACCTATGAAGTCACAGCCTCCTTTGGACATCCACTTTCTCCAGCATGGGGTCTTCCACACAAAGCAGGTTCATATTGGCTCCAGTGTGGACCTCCATGGGCTGCAGGAGCACAGCCTTCCTCACCACGGTCTTCACCATGGAGTGCAGGGAATCTCAGCTCTGGCAGCTGGAGCACCTTCTGCCCCTCCTTCTGCACTGACCTTGGCATCTGCAGGGCTGTCGCTCTCATGTATTCTCACTCCAGGGGCTGCAGTTGCTCCTGTGCAGTGACTTTTTTCCCTTCTTTACTCAGTTATCCCAGAGGCGTTGCCACCATCGCTGATGGGCTTGGCCAGCAGCAGGTCCATCTTAGAGCCAGCTCAGATTGGCTCTGTGAGACGTGGAGGAAGCTTCCAGCAGGTTCTCACAGAAACCACCCTTGCAGTCCCACTGCTATCAAAACATGGCCACAAAAACCCAGTACAGCAACCAATTACTGGACTGAGGCCACAGCTCCCAGCATAAGCTGAAACATCTTTAGGCACAATAAAATAAAGAATGCCAGAGAAAAAACACCCCACAGCTCTGAAAAGATGCACCACCTTCTTTCAAGTCAAATAAATCGAAGAAACTGCAGTCATATTGCTCTGGAAAACACTTCTATTGCCCTATTCTTTGGATCCTTTGTAAGTGCATTTTACTGTCAAAGTTATCCATAGGCCAAAACATTCAGGTTGATTGAGATTGAAAGTACTTTGTTGTTCTTTGTACATAGATAACAGGGAGGATAAATGTGGAATGAGAATAGATGCAGATGAAATTGGGGCTCATTCAATGTGTCTTTGGCACTTTATGGCATGCACTCAGCTTTATGAATTTAAACTCCTGTCATCTTAATATAGCCTGTAATTTTTCCTCAGGGTACGTCAATTATTGAATGCCTATTTAAAGTAACTAATAAGCTATCTTTGACAATTTTGTGATTTGAGTTCTATTGGCATTAAAGTTACTGATTTTTTCCTCTTCAATGAATGTTTCCCAATAATTTGATGAAGTAGATTTATTATTTGTATACTTGTGCTTTACTAGAAAAAAAATATCTGCAAAGCCTTACATAAATCTTACATAAATCTGGTATACATTAAACCAAAAATTAGACAAGTTGTGCTCTTTTATTTTGGTTTAAGTGCCATTGTTTGGATTCTTGAGGTAGGGGAAGGCACTGTCTTGTGATTTAATATGATGATCACAAGCTACAAATTATTGATTAGAAATGTTCCACTGCATTGAAAATTTATTCTCAAGACAGATGCATTTAGTAGCATGTGGGTATTGTTGAGTAGCACTTCGCTACAATCTTGCAAAGCAACGGCTGTTCTGTTTCCTATGACTGCAGCTGGGAAAACTCCCTTATGGTGAAGCTAAAATCCCTTACAGGTATATGTGCTTGTGTACAACACATCACGTGTTGCATGGACTCTCTCCTCCTCTCACTTTCCTCAAGCAGGTCTTTCTCAGAACTTTCGTCAGCTTAGGACATAACCAGTAATAGTCAAAATTTGTGGGCTCGACTGATGGGCACTGGTAGATGTGGTAAGAACCACGTAACTCTGCTAAGAGCTCTTGGAGGAAAAGGGAACCCCTTGCCCATTTTGGATTAGTTTAGCACCTGTACTGTGGTGACCAGCCTGTGCGGGGGTACTGCTGGTACCCATCTGTGACTCACTTTCCACTCACTTTTCTTTGGTATTCTTATTCTCATAAAAATACCAAATCTTGTGATACCTGTTGTTCATCAGAAAATGTTTTGAAAATAGCTGTCTTCATTTCTGGAAAGTGTGTAAAGTAGTCTCCTTTATTCTCTTTTGTCCTTCCTTCCTTCCTTCCTTGCTTCCTTCCTTCCTGAAATGGAATAAAAGAAAAATCTAGAGACCGTGACAGTAGAAAACAGGTTTGATTTTAAAAATACCATGTAATGCTGTGCTGGTGTGTCAGTAACTGACTGGTGCCGCTTTCCCCTTTATGAGCTGACAGGAGGGTATGAAACTGGTGGTGGCAGGGTTTAAGCAGTGCAGAAGTTGGAATATCTGCAGGAATAAGTTCTGTGTCCTGGGATGAACTTGGTTGGCCAAGTTGTTTAATATTGTCTCAGTGCTTTGGGACACCAGTAACTGACTGTAGGAACTGTAGGAATGGTTTCCAAGCAAGCACAGTCCTTGTACAAATCTACAGCATTGTTCTTGTGAAAGGAACAATTGTTCTTTGTGAAAGGTGATTGAAAGAGAGGGACTTTCAGCATAGTGATCACTGAGGAAGGGAGAAGGAGGAACTGCTTGGGAGCAGGCTTGAAAAGAAAGATGTAGGTCAGAAATAAGTAGCTTATAAGAGGAAAGAAAAAACATTTGGAAGGCTCCCTTATGAAGAAATAACATCTAGAATAGGAAAAGCAAGGAGCAAAACAGTGCAACTGAGGTTTGAAATTTCCATTATAGCTTTTAGAGGAGTGTTTAATTATCTCCAGACCAAAGCATCATTTCAGTCATAATAATTTCCTAAGCAAGAAGCCAGTGAGGTAGATAAGCATCACCTGTAATGATACTCGTGTTGACAAAGAGACAGAAACTTTCAGATATTTCTAATTTTCTGGAACTATAGCAGAGCTAATCTAAGAACTGCAAAGGGAAAAAAAAAATAGACTTCCACCCACCTTTGCCCCCCAGGAACTGCTCCTGGGCAAAGATCAAATCTAAGTTGTAATCAGCAACATGGGTTCCTCTGTTTGTGAGAGTTTAACTGTCCATCCATTAATGTTTTATTTTCCTTGTGGGGCAGATCAATAGCTGAATAATTGATTGGCTGACTAATTGAACAGCTGAATTATTGAAGATTTTAAATGTGAATTTCATGATGTGAGATGATTAGAGACCAGGGCAGATGCCAGGGGAAATTTTAAGTCAATGAATGGGAGTAGCCAGGTAGAGTTATTCAAGACCCTTTACTGAAGTTAAGAGTATGCCTGTCAGTTCTTGTTCTGTGCATCCTCAGCTAGTCCTTTCCATAAGTAATAAACCTTCTTTTCCCTCCGGGCTCTGGGGTCCCAGCTTTCCCATTTCCCAGTAGGTCATGTTGCCAGCGCTTCTCAGCAAACAAATTTACACAATGTCGGGCTTCCATTCAAAATTATAAAATGTGTCACGGCCTGATTTTGCAAAAGCTTTGGTTTTTTTTTGACCCAACTGAATCTTTCCTGAAATCAACAGGACTGGAATAGAAGCAGACTGCTCCTGCTATTGGTTGGAGAAACCTTAAGTGTAGTATTACCACACTTTTGTCACTTCTATTTTCCTAACCATTCAGTTTGTTATATATGTCAAAGTTAATATCTTGGTGTTTGGCTATGTTTTCAAGATAGCCAAACAAATAACAGCCTGCTGTTAGGAGCACCCTAAGACTTGGAATGGACATATTGGCATTTCTGTGACTGTCTTTTAAACAATTTCATAGAATCATCACGTTGAGGGAGATCTTTAAGGTCATCAAGACCAATCTTAAAGTTTGTAACCCGAGGTCTGACCAGCATTCTCAGCTGGTGTGGACAGCTGTGAATCATAGCAGAGGGTGAAAGCAAGGGGCTATGGCTGAAAACATATGGACATTTCTTCTTGTGAAGAATACTTGTGCAAGACTTTCAAAATTCTCTCATGAGCGTGCAGTAATGCCTCTGACTTACCCATATGAATTAGAGGAAAACTTTGTGGTCTCCCTTGTATTTAAGTCAGCTTGTGCTTTCCACTATAAAAGCAATGTTTTGTTTGAGAAGTCTCAAAGATGGCAGTTTATAGCTCATCTCTGATGATAATCAGAGAGACTTTCTGTTTTAAAACTTTTTATTTCTTACTTCTGTCAAAAAATATTTGTAGCTACATAAAATTACTGAATATTGCAGCAGAAATGCTATACTACAAATGCCACAAAGGTGTTAAACCAAAAAACCCCGAATTTCAAGCAAACTCTTGCAGTAGGTAAGAGATGCTGTATTTATGTTGCATCAAACAGTGCACTGAGAAAGGGCAGACTCATGGGAGAGTAGTTGTTATTTAATTGTATAAAATTACATGCCTTTTTTTTTTTTTTTTTCAGTTTAACAACTTTAAGGTTCCTTGAACATATATATTTATAGTACCTTGCAAAAAAAATAACCTGTTAAGACTTGCCTTGTATGTACTGTGGTCACAAAGGGCAGACTGAAATTCTCAAATTAGAATACAAGAAACAAAGAAATGGTACAGAAGTAATACAAAGTGATAAACTTGCAAAGGAATGCAGTTTTCCTGTTTTTAGCTAGTGGTGTTGGCACTTCTGTGCTGATTAGTAACAGGTTATTAACAAGTTTTTTAATTAAAGTAAGGGAAAAATGAATAATTTCAGAAAATCCACTGATCTATTTTGCTGGTTTCCCCTCTGGGGGCTTTCTAGTTAGAGATTTAGAATCTAAAGGAAGAGTAATTGAGAACCAAATTGTGTTGGGAAGGGTGACAAATGTAGCGGCATGTTCTGGCATGGCCTTAAATGGTTTTGTTATATTAGATAAGGGATCCCAAAATCCCCGTTTAATATCATGTAAGGTAATCTAACGTTGTATCAAATGTATAGTAGCTTTTGACATAGAGATGTTGCTGTGTTGACTGTGTTTTAGACAGGAAGCTCGCTGTTATTTGGGCTAAAGACTTGTATTTCTTTCTCCTCCTCAGAGTCTGGAGTGCTGGGTGTCAGTGAGTGATGAAGGAAAGGAGAGAGGATGTTCTCCTGAGTGCTCTGGCACGTCCTGATTTTCGAGTACTGTTGGATAGCTCTTGTCTGTAATCTTGTGGAACTGCAGCTTCATGTGTATTACTCAGGACATGCTGTAAATCAGGAGTGTTCCACAATCCTGTTTTGAAAACAGAGGAGAAAATATCTTCTGGGAACTGACACAAAAAGGACACTTTTAAGTTAGAAGTGGAAGCTTCATGGGGCTCTTTTTCTTTCCCTGTATTGATATGGTGCGCAGCACAGCAAGGAAATGGTGATGCTGCTGCTCATGACAGCAGAAGCCCAAGAGTGAACTTAAGCTGGGATTTGTGCTCACTCTTTCTGTCATAGTGTGTTCTTGAGCAGTCAGCTGCATTCCTAAGGGAGTTAAATATATGAAGCACAGTGGATTCCAGTTTATCTTTTTTCAGTTTTCTCCCTTATCAGCCCTCTAGAAGACATTGCTAAAGCTACACAACCACTTAGCAAACACTGATATTTTAACAGAAAGCTTGACTTGCACAGTGCTATGATTTCCATTGCAGTTTCTGTTTGGAAAAATCATTGGCTCGCCTCTGTGGAATATTGCCTAAACACAATAAGATAAGAGTGAACGATAAGAAATAAATTTTTTTTTCTCTGTGCAAACCCATGCTAGGGCTGCCTTTACTGTACAGGAGACACAATTTTTTTTACAAGCATCTTATTTAATTCAAATAGTGCAATTCAGTTTGGCTTGTGCTACCCTTCTGAAAGGCATTTCAGAGCAGAAGAAGGGCATTCATTGTAGAGAGGAGCACACAAAAGATGGCTTTGTTGATTTTCTATATTTCCCAGCTAGAAAAGTGCTCTGAGGGTAAAACCCTCTCTCATATGTGGCTGAGGTGGGTATGTTATGAGTTGTTATTTGTCTTGTATCTCACTATATATCTCTATCTCTGTTTTTAATAAACAGAATAGAATATTAAAGAGTTGCAATGCTTTTCATGGCTAATGGATGAAGGAGACTCTGCTAGTAAGCTTTGGATAGGTTTATGTTTCATTCCAATACTGGTTGAATAGTCCCTTAAGTAGATAGGTTATGCCAAATTAAATATGGAAACTTTATCTTGTGGTAAGATAACTTCATTCATAAACTTAAAAACCAAAAGCTGTTGGTGAAGCCCACACTATTGGCGTGAAGGATGCAGTTTGTAAGATCTACTTCCTTAGTAATGGTTTTCTTCCTTTTTAAAATTGCAGTTGTTCCCGCATAGTACCTTTACGTAGTAAAAAAATTAGACACCACAGACATCCACGAATTCCCATGTGTTGTAAGACCCCCAGTTCCTATTTTATCTGTGTTATTGTAGGTCTTGAGACATCACTGAGTTTTAGGATTTTAAACAGCAGAAGTCATTAAAAACTTGTTCATTTAGGATTTCAGAGGACAGCATTCCTTCTGCTCATCTCTGCACAGACACCTCTAAAAGCCTTTTTCTAGAATTTATGAAAACAGACCAAAAGACATTCTCATATGTGCTCAATCATTGGTAAAAATTCTGTCCTTTGTTGCTGGCCTCCCAGAAAAAGAGCTGATCTTTGCCATAGAGCTGTTCAGAGGGCAAGAATTCATTCTTAATGACTTTCAAGGGTTTGTGCTTTGTTTTCATTTCAGTGCATGTTGTAATTAGTGCATAACCAGAGCCTTCAAAGTGCTATGTAGGAACAGAATTCTGATTTTGCATTTTGATTTGAAGCTAGGACCATTCAATGGAGGAAGGTTTCTTACATTTCACTAGTTGCTCTCTCTTGGTCAGCACTGGGTTCAAGCCCCTTTCCTAATGACACTTTCATATGTCTGTTAAACAACCCATTTTCAACAAGGCAACCAAAGAGTTCGGCTCTTTACAGTCCAGGCCCTTGGAACAGGATGAATTGTTATCTTGAAAAAAACAGTTCATGGAGATGAGAAAAATTTTGGATTATTTTGCTGTATTTTGAAGATGCAAAAGAAATTATTTGCAGAACTCTCCATAAGGAAAAATATATGCATTTCTGAGAGGCTAGATACTCCCCATTAAGGTGGAACATAGATGTGTGGAGAATAAAAGTTATGGGATAAAAGAAGGGTGAGAGAAAGAACTGGATCAAAACTACTTTCTTACTGCTACTTTGAATGCTCTATTTCTAGAAACTTGCCAGAAGTGCTAATTAATCTGTAAATGCAAGTCAAAGTACAGGTTTGTTACTTGAAACATATAATTATCTGTATTACTAGTGTATCTAATTGACAACTAATAATTTGTAATATGTATAGGTAGATCATTTAGTTAAAATATATTACCTGTCAGATTAGCAATGAAAAAGCTTCGACATTCTGCTGGAAAATCCAGGGCTGTTTTGCAGAATAATGTATTTGGATTGGAAATGATACTATTTCAGTAGTTTTATAACTATTAGAAAAATTGTTTAAAGTATGTTTCCATATTTCACAGAATACCCATGTAGTGGTAATTCAGTTGTGGAAGAGAGTGTCACAGAATTATTTGTTGAATCAGGCATAAAAATATTTTGGCCATAAAAAATGATGTCACATCGTGATATGTACCTGAAAGCATCTCCCCAGCTGGTGTAGGATTATTACTTACTAGGTATTCTTCACAGTTTTTCTCATTGTTTAAATGTCACAGGATTCCCCACTCCTTTGGTGTGACAAAGCTTTAATCCTACAGGCAGAGCTGTGAGTGGGAATCTAGTGAAAACAGAGTTGTGCTAGTTTTGATCAAGGTGTCTCAGGCACTGGTAGCTGTCTGACTATAGCTTAGAAGAGGATAAGTGCCAGGGGAGCCAGGTTGTGCCTTATGCTGCCACAGCTGGAATGCAGCTGTAGAGCTGTTGTAGAGCTGAGGTACCTATCTGGGACCGTCTGCACTTCTTGACTGTCACAGCAGGGGCTACAGCCTGTTTCTGTGGTTTAGGAACTGATGTTTTGGACTAAGCTTTGACTAACCTAGCTTGAAGAATTCAATTTAGCCTTCCTCCATATGTTATGATCCTTTGAGCACACCAGTTTTATCCACACTGCGCCCAGCTATTGGGAATTCAGTATATTTTCAGGTACATGAGAAAATGTGGTAAGGGTTTTTTTTTTGCAGTGTTGTTGTCTGCAAATCAGGGGATTGAGCAGGACCTCTGGGTCAATCCTGACTATGGGTAAAGACATTTCCCTTTCACAGTCAAGGAAAGAAGGAGGAAATGAGTGCCATGAGGGAATGCAAAGCAAATGAGACGTGGGGGTTAAAACTCATTACACACCACTAACCGGAGCAACATATTTGTGCTTATTTTTATGTGCTTAATCCACAAGGCATGGGATGAAGTAATTAAATTGTTGCTACCATCGACAGAGGACTTGCATTCTCTTCCTGTGTTGCTCTTAAGAGAAAGGCTTTCTATTCTTAGCATTCAAGAATGCTGCATTGTTTTTCTAAAATCTAATAGCTATATCCCAGTTTTCTTCTTAAAGTTAAAAGTTCCCCTTGGCTTTCTTTACAGTCTGTACTGTCTCTGGAGAGAGACTGCCTGTGCTGCATCCTTTGGACAGAAGTGATATTGTTATGTTTACTTAACACTTGACCTATTATCAAAGAGGATGATTTACTGTCTGCAGCACATGCTGGGATGGAGTCCCTGGGTCACATGAAGAGCAGAGTAATAGCTGTCAAGATGGTCTGGTGAGGTGGATGTACACATACATATATAGGCAGCGATAGGATCTGTGTGAGGGGAGTATTCAAGAATGAATCACTTAAGAGAGAGCAACTTATCCTGGCTCCACTGAACATAGGACTCTTTATGACTCCTGCTTGCCTAGAGCTACTCCTGCAACACTTCCCATGAAAAAGTGCAGTGAATTGATAGCATCTGTCAGAATGAATCAGCAGGTATAGTCAGATGTTCCCTGAAGGGCTTGTGCATTAGAAATCGTGGTAACAACAGAGCTTGGTTGAAGGTCCCTGGCTCCCATTAAAGGTCTTTTCTGTGCTGTGTCCCTTACTGAGAATAAAAAAATGAACAGCATCACAGTATTGCTAAAGGTAAAGTTGAAATGGGAGCTCTGTTAGTCAGAACCATATGTACTACCCTTAATTCAACAGCAGTGTCTATTGACATTGCTGGCACTCGCAGTGATCGAGGGTGACACAGACTTTCACACTCTCTGCAGTAGTTTGCAGTTTCTCTGAGAACAGGATCTTCTGGGTTGCAGGTCCTCAGGTTAGGCTAAGATATGTGTCAGAAAGATTTTTTAAAATTTTTGTGGAATGGCATCTTTTCAAATGTGGAACAGTGTTGGAACAGATCTTCTCTACTGACATCAGCCTTCTATGATGCCCCGTGACTTGAGGGAATGTCCCGAAGATATGTCAGGGGAGGTTTAGGCTGGATATCAGGAAAAGGTTGTTCACCCAGAGGCTGGTTGGGTGCTGGAAGCGGCTCCCCAGGGAAATGGTCACAGCACCAAGGCTGACAGAGTTCAAGAAGTGTTTGGACAATGCTGTCAGGCACATGGTGAGACTCTTGGGGATGTCTTGTGCAGGTGTAAGAGTTGGACTCGATGATCCTCATGGGTCCCTTCCAAATTAGCGTTTTCTGTGACTCTGTGATTCTGTGATATTGCCACAAAAAGTGCCAGTGTGACTCATGCACATCTTTTCTACTAAATTATGCTTATTTAATATCCTAAGTACTACCAAAAATGGAATGTAATCGGAGTTCATTAAGGTGGATAAAATTCTCCTGAGTTTTGTGCTTGAATTTCTTCTTTGACTTTGTATCTTTATAAATAAAGACAAGTTCATGTCTCAGATTATGTTTCAGACATCAAGTGGTGTGGATTCATTTTACTTAACCTTAGACATCTATAACATTAAACTTTGCCTTGAGCTGGATCACTCTGAGCTGTCTGCAGTCAGTGCAAATGAGCAGGTAGTTTGAGGGCAGGGTTCATGTTGCTTATTACATATCCATCTTAGGCTGAAGAGACTTGTGTTCCAGAAATTCCTCTCTCCATACGACCAAAGAAGATTAGGTTATTCCTTCAGATACAAACATTTAATCCTGGTCATATCAGTGCTGTCTCTGTGAACTCACACCTTACCACACCTAGAACATGTCTACTAGTGTGCCAATAGGTAGTTTTATGTCTGATACTGGATTTATGTCCATGTTATGGGTTGAAAGTATTTGGTTAACTTGTAAACAGTAGGTTTGGCCCAGTTACACTGCACAAGATATCAGTTCACCTCACAAAGTAGAACTGAAATCCACTTGAGGTTTCTCACATTTATTTAGCTGAAGTTCATGTGCTTTCAAAAGGAGGAAACATTTCCATGGATGTAATTTGTGCCCAAGAAGATCACCCTGAACTTCTTGTGCTGTACAGCATACATGCAGGTCATAGAAAAACCATATGACAATATCTGTAAGCTTCATAGCTAAAAACTGATTAATTTCCCATCACACTGCTGTACGCAGTGTATTGCCTCTCCTCCACACCACTGGGACGGTCTGTGTGGAATTGCACTGTTGTTTTTGTTGGCCCTGCTCCTTCCCTCCAGGAAGCCAGGTCTTGAAGGCTTGACAGAGAGCTTTTATCCTAAAACTAGACCAGAGTTTTAATGTGCGTCTTTGTCATTAAATAGCAATCAAATTCAATGATGTCTTTAAAAACAAAACAAAAGTAAACAAAATTAATTCTCAGAAGAATCTGTCGAGGAAGAACCGACAGACCTCAATGGTCCTCATCAGAACGAAGTGTCAGCTTATGTTTAGTGAAGGATGATAGTTTTCATTTGGAGATAGAAAGTATAATCTCTAAATTTAAACACCAGAAACTGAAGGGGGAAAGATGACTAAATGAAACTATTTTAGAGATAGAAAAACTTTATTGTTACCTGAAATATTGTTCAATGTCAGCACATTTCTTTTTTTTCATGTTAGCTTTGTTGGTTTGGAAAACACAATTAATGATATTTAGTATTTTAAATTCTTTTTAAAATTCTGATCACATGAGCTGTGGATTACTTGTTCCTCAGTGTCTGTGATTTTTAGTCTCATCTACTTTTCATTGAAAAAGATGGTGTTATAAGGAAGCAGAGTTTTATTAAAGTTGTTTTATTTTCTGTAAATTTGCTAGAACATCGATGCATCTGCTCTTTATGGATACAGAGAACAGTGAATATTTTCATCTTCAGTTGAAGCTTGAAGGACCTGAAGATACTCAATTCCTCTTCTAATTAGGTTAGATGTAAATAACTCTCTTCTTATTTATAAAGAATATCAATCCGAATTTCTTAGTCATTCTTAATTCATACCTCTTCCAAACCAAAGTGTAAATGGCAATGCAGACAAGTTCTGGTTTGGACCATCTTACCTAGCACTATTTTCTCATTTTATTTGTCTTCTTATTGTATTTTGGAAGATTTATTTGGGTAAACACTTTTCCAGTTCCAGAAAGAGGCCATCCTGCACTCCCCTCAATAGTGAAGAACACTGTCCCTCTTTTTGCATGCTGGAAATTAAAACCTTGAATATGCAGATAGTTTGCCTATAGGAGTTCCTTCTGGATAGAAACCTGAAATACACAGTCTTCCTAAAATAAAATTCTGCCTTGTCTATNGGGGGGGGGGGGAGGGAATGAAAGGAAAAATCATAAAAGAGGAAAATGGGTAGGATAGAAAATAATAGATCTGGATAATTTTCTGAAATACTGTCAGTGAGTTGTCCCATATACAGAATACATTATTAATAAATCTGCTTAAAGTAAATGCATTGTGAAAACCTAGTAATTTAAAATTATTAGATATTTTATATACTAAGAAGGTAACAGCATATTTCACTGAAGACAATGAGGACATATTACAAAGTCTTATGGCAAAGATTAATTCTAGTTGTTATTCTAAAGGACATATTTCAGCTGTTGCTATTTCCTTTCCTCTATGTGAATTAGAGTGGCTTTTGTATATGATAATACCTGACTTTACTGCTCCCGTGTTTTCCTTAGAAAGGTATAGCTCAGATCTTGTGGTAGTGGAAACACGAAATTAGTCTACTTCTTTTTGTTTCCCATTTAAAAACAATTCTTAATTTTGTTATAGTAGAAGATTTTAAAGCCAAAGTTATTAAAACTAAAATTTTTCAGCAGTATGAATCAAGAGAGTATTTGGAGGGCTGAGGTCTCCCCCTCTTGTGGTTGACAGTGTCATCAGAATTACACAAGTGGCTGTATCTGTTAGATATCATTTTAGGGATTGAGGCATTGTTTTCAGATAATATATAGTGGAGCTGTTACTTGCAAATGTAGTGATGGGCATAATTAGGCAGTTGACAAAACTCTACAAATGCCATGCAAGATCATAGCCCAAAACTGCCTTCTGACCTTTTATGCTTCTGTTGTAAGAGGCCCAATTGAATTATGCTAGATATAACTTTTTGAGTCGTTTCGAGTATTTGTTTTGGTATTTTAAAGAAAAAGTGATCGTCTATAATTTTGTGTGAGGGTTGCAGCTCCTCTAATTGTGGGAGTGCAGCATGTTCTCAGAAAGGAAAGTCACTGAAGAAAGGAAACAAACTGTTCTGTACCAGAAAACTGAACAGCATGTTGAAACCTCATGCAAACACAAGTTAACTGCAAATGCAGGGACAAATGAGCTTGGCAGCCTGTCCTTAAAATGTCATTCAGAGAAAAAAAAAAACAAAACTCCTTCACATACAGTACATATGAAGGGGGTTGAGAGATCATTTGAGATTTCATGTCAAGTATATTTGTTTCAGCAAAATGGAAAACTTCATGCTGCATTTCCTTAATTTTTTTTGTCAGTGGGTTGAAATGTGCTTGAACTGCTCCAGGTAGCACTGAACATAAAGTTTTCTCTCTCCTTCATTTTACTTAACAAGAAATTGGATACACACATCATACCTATGGTTTTCTTCAACTGACCTGAAGAACAGAGCAACCAGTTGAGAAGAAGTTCATGTTCAAAGAGCCATTAATCAGCTCTGGCTGTTATCTTGTATATCTGGCATTCAGTCCTGTGTCTTTGCCAGGCATCTACCTGAAAAACCCAGGACATAGGAACACTCTAGAAAATGGTATTTTTTATTCTTGTAGTTAACCTTATGTGGTGGGTTGCTACCCACAAACCTGCTCTAGCAATCTCCCTTTCAATAGGACAGGGGCAGAAAATACAAAAAGCTATTAGAAGATGAGGTTAGGGAACTCATTGAACAATTGCCATCATGGGACTAAAAACCTCAACTCAGGTAAGTGAATTTTATATTTTACTGACAATAAATAACAGAGTGGGATAATTACAAATAAAAAAACTCCTGAACACACTTTTCCCCCCACTCCTCCCTTCCTTCCTTCCATGCTCAACTTTGCTCCTGACTTTTCTACTTCCTCCCCACTGAGCAGCAGAATGGGGTTTTCAGTCAGTTGATGACGCATTTTCTCTGCCACTTCTCCCTCCTTCTCTTGCTCCAGTGTGTAGTCCCATCCATGGTACACTGTCCTTCATTAACTTCTCCTATGTGGATCTTTTCCATGGGGTGCAGTCCTTCAGGAACAGACTGCTCCAGCGTGGATCACAAGTCCTGTCAGAAAACCTGCTCAAGCACGAGGTCTCCGCGGGGTCACAGCGTGCCTCAGGTGCATCCACCTGGTCCAGTGTAGGTCCTTCAGGGGCTGCAGGTGGATGTCTGCTGTCCTGTGGACCTCCATGGACTCCCTTCTGTAGGAGTAAACAGCCTACTACACCATGGTGTTCATCATGGCCTGCAGGGGAATCTCTGCACTGGTACATGGAACATCTCCTGCCCCTCCTTCTTGGTGTCTGCAGAGCTGTTTCTCTCACACATTCTCACTTCCCTTTCTCAGCTGTAGCTGTGCAGCTTTCTTACCCTTAAATATGTTAGTACAGAGGTGCTACCAATATCTCTGATTGTCTCAGCTTTGGTCTGTCTTGGAGCCAGCTGGAAGTGATTCTATTTGACATGAGAGCAGCTTCTGGTTTCTTCTTATGGAAGTCACTTCTGTAGCTCCCTCCTGCTGCCAAAACTTTGCCACGTAAACCAATATACATTGACTCTCATTCCATCTATGTTGATGCTGTCCACGGTCTATAGGAAAATACCAGCAAGAATATCTGCCAGATAGCAAGACAGAACAAAAGCATCATACTTTAAGTGTTTTGCATGTGTAATGTGGTATTATACAACTGCTGTGCTTAGTTGGTGTGTAGAAAGCAGTGTACTGCAAAAATAAATCTGTTCGTGTGCATGCTGTAATGAAACCAGAAACAGTTTTAAAATTAAGAATACAATAAATTCAGCCAAAGCCCAGGAAAACAAATAGAAAAAAAATACCTACTGCAAAAATATAAAACCAACCAAGCAAAACCCGAAACAAAATCCAACAGAAAGGAGAAAAAAACAAAAGGAATTTTACTTTGCATTTTTAAGAATCAGAGCTGACTGCTGCCGGATGTTTTCAGCACACAGCTAGTAAAAGGTGAGTAGTTATTGACCATACCTTTCTTTTGTGAAGGAGCTGACTATGGGGCTTTGCATGAAAGAAAGGTAGATTCTCACCTTGTCCTTCCACTTTCCTTTGAAAGCCATAAAATTCCCACCTCATATCTTGCTCCGCCTCTTAGGAGAAATCATCCATCTTACATTTCAGCCAGAACTCAGCACTGCTCACTGCCCTGTATTCCTCCATTTGTGACACTCAGTGTTTTTTGTTTCGCTGGACTGACAGTTGAAATTAGGAACCATATAGGTCACCGGAGGTCTTGCTCAGTGGTGACCCTTGGTTTCATCAGTTTCTCATCTAACAAAACCCCTGGGACAAGACTTACTCATATTCTCATGTTCTACTTAAACATTTTTTTAAGCAGTAGATTGATAATTGCTATAATTACTGATAGACCTGACTTGATGTTTAGGTTGGGGAATGCAAACAAAATATGTAGCCCGTGAACTACAAAGCACATATTCAGTTACTTGAACAACAAACACATCTGGTTCTTCCCCAGATCCCTACAGTTCATCATTTGGGACTGACAGAGCAGTGTCTAGCAGCAAAATTTTGTTTGCTATGGGTAGATGAAGTCCTAAAAATCCACTTGAATATGCAATAAAAGGCTAGAGAAGGGAGAGTGAGTGTCTTAATGGCAGAAACATTTCTAAAAAATATCCCTCTTCTGTAATGAAAATTCATTTAATATCCTGAGTTCTGAACTGCTTTCCACTAGTGTCCCAATAGACCACGGTCCTTCAAATGAAGTTTAAAAAGTGAGGTTGAAACTATTTTACTTTTCTGAACTAAGAAGTTGTGTTAGATGGAGTGATGGCAGTGGACTTCCAGTGGGGTAAGTGAAGTGGTGGATTCCAATGGCAAGCATTCCTGTATTTATTAGTACTGAATCAGTTGTCTTCTCCATATATGATCAAGTTTATTAATTTGAGGTTCCTTTTCAAACATAATTGTATTTCATTCAATTCCAGTATTAACTTTTAGATTTTTACTTGTCAATTGGTACCAACATTTATATAAATTATGTAACGTTGTGTCAGATTAAAATGATAGGAATCTTTGGTAGATAATGTTTACCATTGTACTACATTTACATTTGATGACTTTCAAAGAATATTTTCGGCTTCAAAAATTCATTTTTGAAAAGGCAAATATTTTCTCCAATAAGTTTTCAGTGTCAAGAGTTTAAATGTCATGATTTAGAGAAGCACAGTTTTTATTCTTAATGCAAGTGGAGTTATATTTAAATAAAAATGGTCTGACTTTTATAGAAGCACGAAGACATAGTCAGTTGTCCCTTCGTATGACATCTGAAGTGATTTAGTCAAGTGCATTTTTCATTTTTACAATACTGGATAGGGAAGAGAGGGAGGTTATTTGTCTTGCAAAAAAATGAGAGGACTGTCTTTCAAGTATCTTGTAGTTTTATGAAGCAGGCCTTTTATCTAATCAGGTCAAATCCCTTGTCTGAAGACCTGAATAAACTTTACATAGTCACAAATTTTAAAGTAAGGAGAATCATGGGTGCAGTGTACTCCACTCTTCTACATTTATGAAAACAAATTGTTTTACTCTATTTTAAAATGTTTATTTTGTCTGTGTTCTATACGATGAGCTAATTTGTGTTAAAAATAAATATTTTTGCTACTGGACATCAACCACCACAGTCCAAAATTGCTGGCCTTGTCTGTGAGCTGCAAACATACCTTTTATAGACAACTACAAGTATTGTCTTATAAGCTGTTTTTCAGAAACCTCCTATTATGTCTTGGAAAACATTCCTATTCTTCTCTAAAAGCGCAATACCTCTCCAAATGCCTTCCCTTTTTTTCATTAACAGATTGATCTCCTACTGTAAAAAAGCTACTCACACAGTGAACTACATTGATTTAATTAAATTGGTAATGGCAGTGCAATTGACAAGCTGGAGATGTGGAAAATTGCAGGGAAAGAAGTGAGAATGTTGTACATTCTCTCTGTGTTTAGTGTCCACCTTTGATAGCAAACATATCAAACACCTGTTCAATAACCTTTCTTCAAAGAATCTTTCTTAGAGAAGCCAGGCTGATGCAAATAGTCCCTTGCCTTCGAGTTCTCTTACTAAGTTTGGATAAGACCTAATGTCCAGGGTGGTGCAGAACAAGGAGAACGAGAGAAATTCCTGCTACTATAGCACTGAAAAAGGAAAAGGAGAAAAACCTCAATGGGAAACCAGACATGTTTTAACAATCTCCCGCACCAGACACACATATTTTCATCTCTTCCCTTCACAATCCAAAAGCCTTCTCTCCAAGTAATGCAACGAGTATCTTAGTCCAGCATGAATGGTCTCTACAGCTGCACACTTATAATCCTCCTGTGCTTTCCAAGGTCCTTTAAAAGAGTGGAGGAACAGGTGCCACTGATGTTAAGGGTGGCAGCGACTTGCCCTGTCTTAAGATGGAGCTTGATTAATTTACAGCTGAGATTATATGGCACAGTTGTTTGCGGCAGCCAGAGAGAGGCAGATAACAATTTCACACTAGTTATCTGTGACCTTTGAGAAATCTATCTGAAGGTGGTTTCAGAGAGTGGAGGCTGTTAGAGCAGATTGCCGTGTTGCTGCCCTAGTAACACGTATAGAAAGAAATAAATGGTGAAGGTGGTGTTAGTGAAGCCAAAGCAAAATATCTTTATTTGTAAAATAACTGAAGTTTTTAGCCAAACTCTTTCAAAACATACATTGAACCATGCCAGCAGAGGTTAGATGGTGATTGTTAGAAATTCTGTCTTTGTGATTTTTCTTCCGAAAGAAGACTCTGAAAAGCATGTTTGACTTCATTCAAAGCATCAGCATTTGTCAGTGGTATGACAAATCAGAGAAATTATATTTGTATTTTGTTTTCACTTTAACTCAAATTATTACAAATGCATATTTCCCTGTAGTTATGTGGTATGGCTTTTAGGTTAGAATGGGTGTCTCCCATTTTCAGTTCCTGGAGATTACATTCAAGTGATTTCATGGATGACACATGGGTCAGGAGAGAACCCTGAACTTCTAAATATCACCTTCTAGAAGTTTCAAGTTCCTCAAGATCCAGTCTAGGTGACAGTTCATCTCCAAAGAGCTGCACTTTAAATAAAGCTGCCTGGCTTTTGGCACCTCTTATAGAGCTCATAAATATTAATTTGATATGAAGAACAGAAAACCCATAGCAAACTTAAGCATCTTTAAAAAAAGAGTAATATCAACTGAAAAAAAGATTATTTTTTTCCTTAACCTCTTGCTAAAAAAACACAAACCTAAATGTTCAAGGGCAGTATATTAACTGTGTAAAGTAAGTAATGCATGGCCTTTATTTGTCTGAAGAAATTATTTTATATTGGGCGGTTGGCATATACAGCTGATGGCATTTTATAAGAAAGAAAACGAGTGATGCCCCTTTTTCTGACTAATTTTATTTATTAATAAATTCCTGTCATGCTCTTGTATGTTGGCATATTTGGAATTTATATGGATTATGCACAGAGAAAATGCAAGGCAACCAGCTGTAATTTCAATGTGACCTTGACTTGACTTATGCTAGAAAAATGGTAGTAAAAATTATTGAAAGGAAGGGTGAGAACGAGGACTGTGGAAACTATGTCCGATTGATTTACTGCTACATACACTGAAAATATCTCCAGAATCCATGCTTTTATTTACCTGTAAATTGAGGTGTATTCTTCAGTTCCAGACACCGTAGTCACTCCAAGGAAATCACAAAGAAAGGTGGAGGGCAATGAGAATGTGATAGGTAGGTGTCTTGCCTGAGCTGTAGGAGACTGCTTTTGTTGTGGACAATTTCACTTACACCAGTCATGAGCTGGGCTATACCAGCTTGCAAGGGAATGGTGCTTACCACTCTCAAAACTGGAATATTTTTGCTTCTCTCAGGTGGCTAAACAAAAAACCTCAAGGAATTCAAAACTGACAATCAGTTTAAGAAAACTATGGCCTTGCGTTATTGGGTTGAAGTTGGACATGTGTGCACAAGGGCTACTCATGTTTCCCCTTTTTCCAGAGACAGTGCCATGATGAGAACACTGAAGATTATGAGGGCCCTAGGGATACAATGGGAATGGGGCCTTATATTAGTGTAACTAAAGTTAATGTTTTAGCTTTGTGATCACTCTGTACTGGTGTCATACCCTCTAATTCTCTAGGAATTACTAGAAGTTTGAAGGTTTTATCAGAAACCTGTCTTTTGAAAAAGAAGAATATTAAGATTTTTGTTCAGTGTACTGTTTCCCAGTGCAGAGTACTTATCACAGTACGGAGTCTGTGCATAGGTCAGCTTCGGCCACCCACAGTACTGCGGAGTTTTCATAGCCAGAGAAGTCAAAAGCTCCAGCTTTTTGCTGTCACTATCACACTTACTCAGTAATGACAAAGCACGAATAGGAATATTTCTCAGAATCTCATCTGTCTGATAATACGACCAGCAAGTCTGCAGGTGAAAAACCGATCCATTTTCTTATCCTTTCACATGCTGAGACAGTAGCAACTAGTAGTTGGAAACAGAAATTAATGTCACAATATGATCATATGCAAAAATAAGTGGCTCTGCTCAAGAATTTTATATTCCCTGTTTTCAGTATGGGCAGTACTTTGCAAACTGTAGCAGGTTTCAGAATGGAGGAAACTTTCCTGAATCTCTTGGAGCTGTAAACTGACATGTTGAATTTGTTATTCAGAGCAAATGGCAACTGATATAAGATAACTAAGCAAATCATATCTTTTCCATATCTTAAACACATTTACTTGAGGAGTTTTGTCACTGTGTCTTAGGAATGGTAACCTGAAGTCTTTTTAACAGTTTTTGTAAAGATTTGACCCTGTGAATACTTCCTGTCTTTGTCTGCAGCGTCATGGGATTTGAACTCATCAGTTTTATATTACAGCCCTCATTTTCATAGATTCTGACTGTTCTGAGCTTTTGAAATATGCACATGCTGAGTTTTTGAAATATGTACGCTCCCGAGCACTAAAAGTCTCAGACATAGGCTACATTTTCAGGTGATGATTTTTCCTGAACAGGGACAGGAAATTAGTTAAAATTTATATTCGGCAGAGTTTTTTATGTAACTTTATGTAATTTTACTAGAAATTTGATAATATTACTGGAAAGCCTAAATGGATTAGTATCAACAGTCTAATAAGAATGGTAAGTAGGTTAAAAAATCTCTGACAATTGTGGTGAACTAGATTTTATTTCTCCCAGTGCCAGTTAGGGAATAAGAAAGTCAAGGTCAGCTGTCTTACAAAACAGCACATGAAAGCAGCATTGTGCTTGCTGCAGGTTGTAGTTCATACTACGCTCTTATTTAAATTGTTACATTAGTGGTTCATCTTTTTCAATATTGTCTCTTTAATTTACCTGGCTATACATAGGAATTTCGTCCATGTAGTTATATCCAGGCCTCTAGCATACACAGAGGAAAAGGATAATATTTAGGAGGTCTTTCCCATAACTATTTCAGGCAGCCAGCCCATTTACTTGGGCTCTGGGGAGCTTAGAATTGCTGGAGCTGTTGTAACCTAAGTGGAAACCTAGCAATGCAAAGTCTAATTAAATTAAAACTATCACTAAAAAAATGAAAAAAAAAAAAAAGGCAGGAGAAAGAGAGATCAAATATGTTGTTGTGTCATCTTACTCGTTGTTTGCAGTGGTTTCAGCTCTGTCAATGTCTCAGTGTTCAGCACGTCCACTACAGAGTACAAGATGTGCTCAAAGCACACTGAGCAATCTGCACAGATGTTCTGACTCACTTTTGCACAGCTCTGGGCTGCTGTGTGTGAGGGCCACTCAAGAATCAGGCTGTGTTCTGCAGTGCAACTGAACTTTAAACACATGTGGATTTTGGGCTGAAAAAGAAGCTTTGATTTTTCTTTTTAGGCTGGCCTAGTGAAGGAATTAATGCAATTTTTTTTTCAACAGTATTACAATGGAAAGTGATCATGATCTTCCCATGAGATCTAACTGGAATTTTGTGAAGCAGAATCACTCCTAACAGCTTCATGATGGGAGATCTCAAGTAAACCTGGCAACCTTGAGGGGATTAGTGGGTTCATACTGAGCAATGTGACAGTCAGAGCTGAGAGGGTGTAAAAGCTAATGACTGGCTTATTAGGGTGCTTAAAGACTTTGTGGAGCTTTGCACAGGGGTGGAAGTGGTAAACCCAGTACTGTGAACTATAACATAAACGATTATTTACCCACTAGTTTAGTTCCTGTTGTAGTTGTTGTTCTCCCTCTCTGTCCTGGCCTGTTCTGTACTGTTGCTGGGTACTCTTAAGTGCTTCTTATGTTTCACCCCAGTGGGGAACTGGGGACGTGATAATTGCAGAATGGTGGAGGTGGCTAATAAAACCGTAGCTCTAAAATGAGCTCTGCTTTTTCTAGCTTATTATTTTTTCAGGAATACTTCCTTTGGGATAAAAATCTGTTGAGTCAGAAAGGGATAAGGACAAGTGATGCGGGTTTGATACTAAATGAGTGTGTTCAAGGGATATTACCTACCAAAGAAGTAACTCCCCCCCCCTAATTCATGGTTTGTCAGGATGTCCTGCCTGTCTTTTCTGTTTAGCTAGAGTGAGATGCACAAATGCAAAAAAGGAGATTTAGGATCCAATATGGACAAATGCCCCTGACATTAATAATGTGAAATAATAAAATGAATACATGCTAAAAATGTCTATTTTTAAAATTTATTGCAGAATCTTCAGAAATTCTCTTTTACATGAGTTTAACTCTTAAAGAGAGGTAGCACTGAGCACTAAGAAAATCATAAATACAAATTAAAATGCTTAAAATATGTGTTTACAATTTCTATATACAAATCAGTATCTTGATGTTATTAACCCTACCAAAGTGCTGAAGATCTCCTGGACTAATTGTTATGAAGAATCATGGCTAAGTTAATAGGAATAAGAAGCAGTCAGCTAGATATGAAAAAATCCCCCAGATCTTAAAAAATGGAGGCGGTTGCTCTCACTGTAGACAAGAGGATGCCAGACAGCAGCTGAAAAGAGAAAGCACTTAAAAGTGCTCAGAAAGTGCTAGAAATGTAATTTCTATAACAGTCACAAAAAAATGAGATCAAAGATGTGAGTTTATATTAAAAAAATTGTTGTAAAAAATTGCTTGAACAAAATCACACACCAAATTACTTCCACTATCATTTGGAAAGTGAATTGATATTTTGGTAGCACTGAAAATGAAGGACTGATCATCTTGGGACAGTTTAAAACTTTGATTTTTGTATGTCTTGGATGCTAAGAGCTCAAGAAATTCTGGGCCTCAGGCCACTCAGCAATATTCGTGGTAGCCAGCTAAAACATATTTACAAACATCTGTGTGCAGAGCAGCCACTGCCACAGACTGGTTTGAGTGGGGTCCCACTGGTGACAAGGTGTGTGTGTATCTTGAAGTTTTGTTCTATTAAAACATCTTTGCCAGAAGCTGTCCTTGTATAACTGGAGGAAAGCACAACTGTTTTCATTCATAAACATGGCTGAAGCTCCCTGGCGTTTCTTTATAAAAGTGTAGACAGGTTGGTTTTGATTGTGAGAGACTCAAGGACTTTGCAGACAGATTGAACAATGAGCCAGGAAAACATTGTAGAGCATTTGTTGGCAATCCCAGGGGAATGCTGGAGGGCTTAGACAGAGAGCCACAAGACAGACACAAGTCAATAGGAAAGTCTCTGACCTGAAAAGACCCATACGGCAGGTGCCGTGTATGGATGCACGCTAGTGCAGGAAACCATTTTAACAATTAATAATGACCATAAAGCACAATATGGCCCTATTGCAGCACAGAAAAAAAGTAATTATAAGGGTTCTGCAGTGGAATATTGATTCACTTATTTGATGTATAATTTGAGCTTTATCCTTTGAGAAGTGTTTTATGTGGATATATTTTAAAATAGAGTTATGTTTATGCTTTTGCACACCATAGGATTTATAATTTATATAGCTTTTCAAACCCATTAAAATCTAGTATTGCAAGAGAACAAGGATTTGAAACAAGAACGGAGGATAAAAAGATGCAAAGACCTCAGAAAACTGATGTTTGATGAAAATGCCAGATAGAGTGTAGGGTTATTGCATAACCTTGCCCCTGACCAGTGTCTGCATGGTCTGCGTGCCCTGTCCTGCTTCCCCTCGCCCAGTCCTGTTAAATGAAGAACAAATCCTTGAATTTTGGATAAAAAATTTCTTCTAAGTGCCTATCTTTTTCCCCTCTGTGTCATTTGCAGACATGCTCCTTAGTAGCTGTCAATATACATTTTTTCTTTCCTTATGGGTGCAGTCCAGAAATTAGCTTTGAAGTCCCTGGAATAGTGCCTGCAGATCATTATCCATATAAGTCCCATTTATTTTAATTGAGCTCCATTTAAACTGAAATATGTTGTCTTGAACACTGTTTTCTGGAACAGTCTTCAGAGTACCTTGGGAAGAATTCCATGCTTGAAAAAAATCAGTTCAGTGTTCCTAAGCCTCTGCCTTTGGGAAGTTAACATGATCTTTAATCATTTTCCAGGGCATTTTCCCTGCTACCTTTCAAACATTTTTAAGGAGCTCATTTTGTTAAGACCATCTCAGCACTCATAATGAGTATGACTAATACTCTGGTTTGTTTGCCTCAAATTGGAACAGAGTTAAAACACAGTCTGCTTCAAGGAGCCAGCTGGTTTTGCATTCTCTTTAAACAAAGAGAGAGAATAAAGGTTGTTCTGCCTAGGAACTGTGTGCACTGTAGCCTTCACTGTGAAGTTCATGAACATACCTGAGCTCACACTGACCTAAGCAAGCCCTGGTTCTGCCAGAATGCCAGGGGCTGTTGGTGGCAGATTCCCAAGAAGGTAGGGCTGCAAGTTAATACTGTGCTCACCTTGATGACAGTGACCACACCCCTCTAAACTCTCTGGAGGGAAACTTGGAATTGTCCCCTGGAGATGTTTTCACAGCTGTGACCGTGCGAGGTTCCATTCACAGTTTGTGTTGTGGGTTTAAATGGAGTTTCAGGATGTAGATCCAGAGCTATCTTCTACCCTTGATGAAACCTACAGTGCTTTTATCTTCAAAGAGGTGAATAAAGCCAGTCTAATCTCTCTTTTTCAGTACAAAAGTAAACTGTTTATAAGAGGAATACATTATGGCACAACAGGAAAATGGAAAGAAAGAAAAGAGCTGCATGAAACTGCTTGGATGGCACCAGAGGCATTTCTTTTAGTGTGTCAAGTTCTCCCCACGGATTTTGCTGGGAGCCTCTTGGAGTATAGCATGGTGCTGTACTCCTTCCCACTTTTTGCCTGGCCTTCCTTTCCATGGAAAACAAAGCATGAGCTAAAGTATGGAATTGGACCAATGTGCAGTCAGCCCTACTCCCACCATGAGACAACCAAGGCATGTGAGTGGCCCCTAAAAACTAGGAAGCAGACCTTTGTCTAGTAATATAGACTATCTTAGTGGTACAGAACATAGCAATAGATTCCTTGATTTCCTTTTTCACTGATGTGAGAAACAGGCAGGTTTCAGGAGCTCATGTGAACTACCGTTTTGGAGCTGCCTGTCTCTTTCCCTGAATAGAAAAGGAGTTTGGGCAGCTGAACTCTCATCGTAGGTACCAAAGTCCAATAGAATGATCTGAGGCCAGAGAGTCCTTCAGTAGGGCCTGAGCAAGTGCTCTGTCCTTTGAGTGTTTCAGGAGTCTGAGGACTCAAAGTGATGCACAAAGTCTAGATCCTGGGAAAGATCCTGTCATACATGAGAATTAGGAAGAATGGTTCACTCATTAGTTTTTCAACAGAAGAGGAAAAGGGAAACAGATGCAATCCTCACTGAAATTGCATATAAATTGTATTTTCTAGTGACTAAGTAAATAAATACTCTTCTACTTTGCTAGTGGCGTGGTGCTGTGCAGTCTTTTGTGATGTAAGGTTTCAGCCAGAGGGGACAGGAAATTAATCAATTCTAGCATGTGAGTGTCAGTAATTGTTTTTCCTAATATGAATTTGAAATGAAATGTACTGCAAAGAATGTTTCAGTTATGGGAAAGATCAATCCACTCCCGAGGCCCCTCTCCTTGTTAATAAGTTGCTTCCTTGCGAATAGAAACTCAGTGATCCTTAAAAAATCCAGAGGATTGTATTTTAAAAACATCGATGCTGCTGCAGGCAAGGTGATTGTGGCCATTAGTTCCTCTTTATGTCAGAGGAGGATCTGGCATCAAAACCCCAGAGGATTCCTAAACTGTCTCACCAATGCCTTAAAAACAGAAAGTCCTTATTGCATTCACTGTAGGAAAATCACTAAAGTGGGAAAATTCCCCTTCACTAGTGTCTCTGATGAACTGGAAAAATCAAAGCAATTGTAAATGAGAAATATTGCCTAGTTTTCTTATTGTGCAGGTGTTTTACACCCTGCATGTTTGGTTCAGGTTTCATATATTGTCCATACTAGCTATGAGAATGAACTGGGAGACTGCTAAACTGTGATTACACAACTTTATGGTTCCTTTTTTAGTAATCTGATGTTTTATGTAGTGTCAAAGATGTTCATAAAATAGATGTCTAGCCTTTCTGAAGCAGAGCCAAACTTTTCAAACCAAACAGATGTGCTGTTAGTACTAACCATAATAATTAAATAGCAATTTTATTGCCTTAATCTTTAATAATCTCTAAAATAAAAATGATCAGAAAAACTACTGCCAACAAAAGTTGTCATATACCTAAATAGTCTTTGAAGCTGAATTTACAATACAGAAAGCAATATCCCCAGATGATCCACACTAAAGGAAGTAAAAAAATGAACAGCTGTTTTTTTGCTTATTTGCTCTAGCCTATTTAAGCTAATACTATGGAAAAGGTCATTCAGGCAACTTTAGGACCTGTCATCTGCTTTACCTGTTTTAAAGTAACTCTTGAGAGAAAATCTCATCAGAGAGATGGAAGAGAATTGAAATGGGCATGAAATACAGCATATGTTTGTCAGAGAAAGTCAACTGCTCACTGCTCCTGATGTTTGTCTAAGAACCAACATGTAGGAAAATTACTAAAGCTGGAGAAGTTGGTCAAGAATAAAAATTCTTCCTTTGCAGAGAAGAATGTGTTTCAGGGCAACTCCAGTTCAATGACCTATTGATTAATTTAGATGAGAATTCTGGATAGCTCTGAGGTTCTTGTTGGATCTACCTGGATCTTGAAGAACTGGATAACTGGAATTTCCCAGCCCTGTGGCTCTGGGAGCAGTTCATGTGGCAGGAGAAGGCAGGGGCTGAAGATCCTGTACACTTGTGGCAATGTGTGTTGCAGGTGGTGATGAAACTGACTGCCAAAACCGTTTGCTATTTAACATTGCTGGCTTTAAAAGATTTTAAGTATTGCTTCCAGAAGTGCAGTGAGAGACTAGGATAATGAGGATATACCTCTGTCTCCTGTTCTGCTTTGTCTCACTCTTCTTCTCCCCTGTCTTTCTATAGACTTTATTACTTAGTGAAGGCAATGTCTTTCTTTTTGGCCTTTCTGGTTCTCTTCTGGTTTCTTAGAGTCATGAGCTGCCTTTTCTCTTTCTTGGACCCTCCTTTGCCTGATGGATGTTGGTAATAGGGGTTATTAATGGCTGGAGAAAGCGTCAAGAGCCAAGGATGGGGAGGAGGCAGGTGGCTGTGGTACTGAGGGCAACAGCAGCTGCTTTGCAGTGATTTTGCATTCTGGTGGAGAATCTCCTCTAGGAGAGGGACATCTTGCCACTAAATTATATGTGAAAATATTTAACTGAACTGTGAAATTTCTTTTTTTTTTGGTTGAGAAAATTCCTCAGGGAGAATATACTTTGTGTCCCCTTGTGAAACAAAAATATGAACCAGCCAGGTTCCTTTCATCCAAACATGATCCGAAGTTCTTAAGTATTAAGCACTGTAGAGCAAACTTTAACAAAGGTTGCTTTATCCTTACTTACAACGGGTTTTCATTCCTTGGCTCAATTTTATGTGGGAATGAGTGAAGACAGTGCCAAAGATATTTAGTTTTCAAGTAAACCAATAGAGTAGAGCTGTGCTTAGGACATGACTAAAGAGGTTATGTCATCTGAACTGAGCATGTGTGTTAGTAGAGATGACAAACTGCTACTTAGGACTTCAGACAGAGTTACCGATGCCAGGCTGAGCAGGTGTATTGATGAGGAAAGTTCCCTCTCAATACATGTGTACATGTGTGTGTGTAGTTGAAGAAGATGGGCAGAGACAGTCTCTGAGCTAATGGATGGTTGATTTTTACAGGTAGCAGTTCCAACTCAAGCATTAAATTTTCCTTTTGTCTAGAATGCCAGAGGGCTTTCATGCTCTGACCTTTACCTGATCTGACTTTATGACTGTGCATCTCCCACTGGTGTTAGTGGGAACAAACCCTCTTAATGGTCTTTGCCAGTATGTTTGCACTGGAGCAACAGCCGAGATAGCTGTAATTAAGATAGAGTGTCAGCAGCAGTCTAGCTGTGGTCATAAAGAAACCCCATGCCTTTGTGAGAATAGTGCTTCCAGGAGGCTGTCTTGCTGGTTTAGAAATAGCTTTAAGGCTTTGCTCCAGCAATACTTCCTACCTCATGATCCAAAGATGCTCCTTGAGACATAGACTGTGGTCCATGAAATGTCTGGAATTGCTTTGTTTTCTTCACATAAAAGTTCATTTATTTTCAAAGCAGTGATAAAAAATAAAAAGGAATGAATGTACACTCATGTTTTGCTCTAATTTTTGCTTAGTTGTAAAGGAACAAATGCAACAATGCAGTGAATTGTGGTGGCACAAGATGGGCAGTGATTTCTCAGGTTAAAGGAGGCCGAGAAACTGTTCAGCTCCATGCTGTTCTGTTGCAAATGGCTTGTATCATTTATCCCCCCAGAAGGAAAATGTGTTTTGAAGCCTAGCTGTGAGAGAGGAGGAATGACTGCATAGTGGAAAATACCTCTTTGCACAGTTTATAACGTGGAAAGGCACTACTTGGAAAACTTCTCAGAGGTTCTGTTTTTGTGTTAAGGACCATACAAATATAAATGCAGAGTGGCAGGTTAGAGCAGGAACAGCAACATTTTGTGAGCCATTTGTGGCTGTCCTTAGTTCTCTTATCATCCCTCACTGAGCTGTCATCTCCTGCGGCACTGAACTATCATTTCGGGAACTTCTGATTTGGTGAAAGAGTAGCCATTCCTTTGAAGCAGAGTAAGATTTATGCCAATAGTTCAGAAAGGTCCACAGAAAATTGCTGCCTGCCTCAATCTAATTTGCTTCCAGGGCTTTTCCCCCTAGCTACTTTTTAATGGGGTGTGTGATTGGTGGGGAAGCAAAGTTGACTTACATTTACAGATTGCATCATCTCTGCTGAATACCAGGAATCCCCGAGGCTCTGGGGCCGTTCTCAGTAAAAAAAGCAGGCTTTTCTGAATGGCCTGCATTCTCCTGCCATTAATTCACCTCTAGCTTTTTCTGCTTATCTGTTTCCCCTTGTTCATCTAGTAAACTAAACTAACCTTATTTACCTGCCTCAGGTCTTTTTTAGATTTTTCCCTGCGATTAGTCATCTGTGTCAAGAGAAAACTGAAGCAGGTTTGTAGTATTGCTAGTGCAAAGGTTGATCGCATGAAAAAGAAAGATCTAGCTTCCAGATTCATTGACAGAATTACAGAAATTTGCCCATTGAGGAGATTACTTGCAAAGCTTTTTGCTGTGTTGCTTTCTCTTTGCACCTTCTCTCTTGGCTTTAACCTGAATATGTCTTCTGGTACTGTATCATGTGGGTTATTGCTGCTAATTGCAAAATATGTCACACATTAAATCCAGAACACAGTGATATTTGGCCACACTTGTGCAGATCCTGAAAAAAGTGTAAGCAGTCTAAGCAGCTTAGTGCTTTTAATTTTAAAAGAGTAAATGGAATTTCTATTTGTTGTTTATCCATTACAAAATTTGAAAGGCAGAGAACTTTTCCTCTATATGTAAGGTATAAGACTAAAATATGAGATTTTCTGTGGTGGATTAGGCTATTTTGTCATTGTCTGTAGTCTCCTGATACTATCTGTGATAAGTAGCAGAAAGGTAGAGTAGAAAAGAAGGAATAGGACTTCTTTTTGAGTAACGTTTTAAAGTAACTTTATGGTGGCCTGCACAAAACAATCTTAGCCCATGCTTGGGGCTTCCAGATATTATAATTTATTTAATTATTTAATTAGAATTTCTTTTTCATTCCTAAAATTCAAATGTATGAAAACTTTCCCCTTCATCCCCATCCATGCTATTAATAATGCACCCAATCTGGAATTATTGTTGTTATGTTATTGTCTACATCTTTAGGTAGAGGTTATGAGAAAGTGAAAGCACAGAAATAGTGCTAGCCTTAATGTCTTCTGCTGACATTTAGCACACAACTAAGCCGCTCGCCGTACAGCTGATAAGAAAGCCTAGTCCAAATCAGAGTATTTCAGGTTGTGCATAGCAGCTGATAACTGCCATGTAACGTTTATGATGTTAAAATTAGGTTAATGCAGTTCATATTTTCTACACCTGGCTAGCAGTCCCTGCCCGTGCTGTGCTCAGGCTTTCCATTCTCTCTCTGATGTACCAGGAGTAGGAAGGAGCGAATAGAAAGGTCCTGCACAGCCTGATGCCAGTATGGAGGATCTGGGCCTCGTAAAACCACACGTAGGGGTTTTTCCTCTTCTGCCTTCTTTTTTTTCCTGCATATTCTTCGAGAGAGATTCAGTGGGTTTCCTCTGCAGGATCTTGTTAGTTAAAAGTCTGTAACAGGAGGTCTTGAGGAAGGATTTTTTCAAGATGCTGGCAATGACAAAGTCATGGGTGACCAGCAATACTGTGTTCAGAATCTTAGCTGGAGGGGTAGACATGATCATGGGTAGATGATGGGAAGGATAAGTGACCTGTCACTTATCCTGTCACTTATCCACTATCCACTATCCACTTAGAGATTCTTCAGGGTACAGGACCTCAGCAGATCATCTACCTCTTTGTATAAGCTTCATTTTCCATCTTTTAAGCTCTTTGCTACTATTACATGCTTGAAGACAGCTGGCCCATCCCTGTAAACTTGCTTGTGGGCTCCTAATCCTGGGAAAGCACTGTTGTTTTTGTAAAATAAATACAATGTATTACTATTTGTATCACTTTTTAGTTCATATGTAAAACTTTTAGCATACTGTGCAAACTATTCTATCATTTCTTAAGGATTAAAGTTGTCAGATTCCATGCCTTAAACTGAGAAACCTATGCTGCATAATTTCAACGTAATAAATTCCATAATATTTTGTGCCAAAGTTCCTCTTACCCTACTTTGATGGTATTCCTCTGTCTTCTGATGTGCAGGATGGAATGCCAGTTTGGAGTAAGGAGATAGCACAAAATATAAGGAAATTGGAGGAGGTGATGGATACAAGGGCATGACAGCATCCTATTTCTGTACTTACTGAAAAAGGATGTAAGCAAGCCAGCCCCAAAGTCCTTAGTGTTTGAAAGGAGAACACCAAAAGTTGCACAGCTTGGAAAAATGGTATTGCCCTAGTGATGCTAAGGGGAGGCACCACCAAATGCTGAAGGAAATAGGAAGCCCACAGCAGGTGCTGGAGTGGTACCTAGTGCTCTCTTGCTGAGGTTGGTGAGTTAGGGGACGGCAACTGAGATTTTCTGCAGGACGGTTCTATGGATGGCTGCAGCTGGCAATGTCATAGTGCCAAAGATAATAGAAGATTTAACCTAGAGGATGGTTTGGCACAATAACAAATGGGTGCAAAAGTGGCCCTGAATAAATTGATATGGAAAAAGTTTCTAACTATTATGGTGTAAGGTTCTGGAGCAAGTCTCAAGGAGAGGCATTGAGGAAGGTGAAAGAGGATGTCAGTGGTTCTGAGAGGGGTGTTGCTGCTATTTGGTGGATACTAGTGGGTATTAACATCTTGGATTGCAAGGGACAGAGCTCTGAGGCAGGGGCTCAATTCTCAAGATGTTTCTCGTGTTCTTATTTGGTTTTTGGTTGGTTTTTTTGGTTTTTTTTTTTGGGTTTTTTTTTTTGTTTGTTTTTATTCTGACCCCTTCCCAGTCAGGATAAAAAATAATGATGAATACTTTCTAATTTTTAACAAGGCAAGATTTGTGCAGCAGCCTTAGTCTAAGATGTCCAGTGGTGTAACACCAGAATGCCAAGACACCTTAATCAGCCCATTTTACTCTCTGACCCTGAATCAGGATGGTGGATTCTGTTGTTTAACAAATGTTGGAACAGCACCATTTCCTTTCAGTCTGCTTACCCAGCTTTCGTGACAGGCAGGAAGAACAGGTCTAACTGACCAAAAATGTGGCTTGTGTCTGACATTTATTGTGGTAAAATGTGACATTCTGAAACTGCCCTTCAGATCTTGTAGAAATGCAAAACGATCTGGTTCTGGCCACTCTGGAGACTCAAGTAAATATTCCTATACTTAAGATGGGATGTTAACAGCGTCTGTAAAAATTCATGTGGAAAACCTCTGCAGTTTTGGCCATAATTTCATACCTTCTTGACTTTCTGAAATACTTATTTTTCAGTTTGAGAACTAAAACATGCCTGTGTTCTTTGTCTCTTCTCAGAAAACTAGAAGTCCCAATCATTTAAATCAACTTTGTGTAAATCAGGGAGACTTAGTGGCCTACAGTACGGCCTTCAAGTGCTGTTCTTTCCGATAAAGAGCAAGACTTCTACCAACTCAATAAAAGTCAGTACTTAACAATAGCTCTTTTTCGGAACCCCAATGAAAGATGCCTACTGTGTCTAAAAAGTGGGTTATTTTAGCTCTAAATTGCCACTTGCCTCCTACTCAGTATTCTGACACTTGGGACTATTTCTGCTTCATCCTTGAAAGCTTTCCCAGTACATATTATTGAGCTGAAACTCATAAGCAAAGTCCTGTCCTTGCATGACTTTTTCATCTCATTTAAATAAATTTTAAATAGCCAAACAAAAAAAAACCCCTTGAAATTTGTTCATCTTTCCTGATGAAGATCTATGTAGCTATCTCCTGAATGAGTCATCGTATTTCTCAGCTGATAACTTATCTATTAGATTTGTCTGTCTCCACCTTTTTTATGCATGAAGTATAAGTGATCTATGTGGGAAGATTAAACCTTTTCTTTTCAATTTATGCCATTTCATAGTATAAGCCAGGTCATCTTAATACCAGTTACTTTATAAAGTCAAACTGCTTTAATGCATATACTTCTGTCAGCATTATGGTAAATCAGTTTGTTGTTCAGGCAGTGTGCCAGATAATATCTTTTTTTTAAATCTCTAGATTTCTGCTCTTACCCAGACTTTTCTCATCCAGGTTAAAACTTGATTTTACCTTTCATCCCTTTGTAACTTTCCAGGCAGAGCTTCCAGAGCTCTAGTTATGTCAACTCTTTAGGTCTGGTGCCTCAAGCCAAAAAAATCTTAAAGCTTCCCATATAAGAACAGAGATGGGAGGGTTGTACACACCAGAGCAAAATCCCATTTTATTTGTTGTCTATCATGCCCATTTGTTTTCAAAGGTCCTTGTAGCTGACTACTCTGCTATCAGGATTAAAACCCTTACTGTGGCTCTGAATTCAGAGAAGCTTAGACATAGCTGAAGAATTTTATTTACAGTCATTTGAAGAAACTTAAAAACTAGTGATTTTTGGAAGAGCTGTTTAGTTTGCTCTTAGACAGTGCTGCTATTCTACAGCAGAAAAGAGAGGAAGGCTGTCTCAGTTTAACAGAACAGAAAAGGATCTTCCCAAACATTAAAAACGTAAAAAACCTTAATATGAGATCATTAAGAAAATGTTTTAAAATAGCTATACTGCTATTTTCCATGCTGCCCTCTCAAACTATGAGTTAAACAGTCTTGTAAACATTATTATGCAAAGTCTCAGAGTGACAGAACTGGGGAGAGATGAAGAGGAGTGTACAGTCCTACCCCTGTCCTTATAGAATTAAAGACATATTCTTAGACTTAGATAAAAATCGATACCATTAGGTAATGTTTGGGAATTTCTTNCTCCTCCTTTTTATTGCTTCGTTCAGAAAGTCCAAATAATTATTGCTTTCCTTCTACTACACCCTCCTACTTCTTTTGAAGAGACTGATTTGTACAGTCATGGAAGTGCTACATTTTTGTGAGTTGTGTTCTCTTTGTGTGCATATGTGGAAAGGACGGAAGATCATCTAGGAGGATACATAACTTATTTTCTCAGAGTTGTTGCGTTTCCCTTTCTTAAAACTCTTTGCTTGTGCTGCTCTTTCTTACTATATGTTTATCATCCAAAGTTGATTTCATACCAATCATTTATATCTAAAATAAAGGTTCTGAAGGAAGGTGCAGAAGTTTAATATAATTTCTGTCTTGAAGTTTAAATAACACACCTGAGGAAACCACCCAGGAAGCCTCTGTATTTGACTGAGAGGCTGGGGTTTTTTTCTGTCCCCCATCTTTCATTTCAAAGAGAAAAAGCTTCCTTATAAGCAGACTACAAGAGCCAAGGTTGCCTATAGTAGAAACACACAACTTTCTACATTTTGAATTCAGGTTTCTTAGCTGACTGCTAATTTCCTCTTCCACACCCAATCTAAATAATGAATGAAAAGAAAATGAAATTAATGAAATCCCACCCTTATTTGAAGGCCATTGCAAAGCTCCCATCGCCTTTGTCTCGGTTAAGACACTTCTGAAAGTATTTTTAATCATTTACTCTGTTTCTGATGTTTTCAAGAAAGAGAACATAACAGTCCTTATAAATATCCCACATGACTGGGAAATTATCTGGGAGCAATTTAATCCCGGAGAGGCGAGTGTTGATGCTCCAGCCCTACCAGAAGCAGAGTCTGAGAGGGCTTTTTAACCCATATTTATTCTACTTTGCAGCCTGTTGTGAGCAATAGCTGTAAAAATGGTAATTTGTCTCTTAAAAAAATATGAGTTCAATTGATGCAGTGATATGACTGCTAACAACATGCTCAAAGGTGTGTGGTCCTCTGCTATATTCACCTACTCCTACCAGGCCCTGGTGTCTGTTTTCCTCTGCCACAAGACGATGGCATTAAGACCAGTCATGTGACATGACTTGAGGTTCGCTAGAGTGGTCTTTCTTAACAGGGCTACTGCCTTGTTGTTCTTTGCAGATCCTTCTGCTATAGAGTAGTGGGAATTTGGAGGGAAGGTCTGAATAATGCTTAGTCACAAGGTGATGTCCTGGTCTTGCAGCAAAGATGTTTGGTGAGTAAAGAGAGCTGCTGTGGGTGACACATTCTGGAGATCAGGCTCTGAGAATAAAGAACTGAATCCTGTTATAGCCTAAAAAAATCCAGCCAGTGCCTGTAGTTGTTATTTCCCAAGGGCCCTGGCAATTCTTGCCCTCTATGAGCAGGATTCAAATTAACAAAAAATGAACACAGCTAGTGAAAAAATTCTAGCGTGGATGGAAACTATTGTGTACCTTTTGGAGTCATATTGAAATTTTTCCTTGATTAACAGAAGAATAATATGAGAAGTGCATTGGTTTCAGGGACCAACTAATTGACTTTTTGGAAGAATAAAATTCTTTCTGCTTTAACCAATTGAATCCTCACTAAAGAGATAAGGCGCTTGTTGCAGAGAACTGGAATTACAGGGCATGTGTTTTGCTGTGCTCATAGTTGTGACCAAAGTCAAACCAGAAAAAGGAAGCTGATTCTACGAATATGGCTCTTCTTCTTAAGGAATTTAATGGACCACAAGTCTCCATATGCTTCACGTGCTGCTCTTCAGGGCCAGAAGGAGAGTAAGGGATGGAGGTCAGGGAGTTCAGTCAGTAATTCCTCTGGGACAGCGAAACTCACTACACTTAAAAAGAGAAGGGGAATTCCAGGCATGACAGTTTCTGACAGTCCCACTTGTGTTTGTCACTTCAAGAACACTTCATATTGAACTTTCAATAGTAGCTAATTCAGTGATGAATCAGTCACTACAGCTTTTGGAATAGTTGTGCCTTTGGAAAGGAAGAATCTGAGGAGAGAAGAACCCTGAAAAATGAAATAAAGGAAGAGGGAATTCTCAGTGTCTAGGCCCTGGCAAAATAAAAATTTCACTGTGTGTTTCACAGTTTGAAATGAAGCAGACTAAAATGTCTCCTTTTCTTGAAAACTCCTTACAGTGAATCCCAACTATGTGCTTAAGACTTACTGTTCTCACTGGAAATGAAGCATCAAAAACGTAAAAAAAAAATCTACTTGCAAAGAAGTGTTCTAATTTGTCACTTTCTGCATCCCCACAGCTTCACTCTTGCAGTGACGTTGAAGCAGGAGTCAGTTCTGTCCAGCAGCATCTCGAACTATCTGCTTTCATATGGCTGGTTCTGCTTCACTTATTTTGACTCCTCTGAATTCCATCCGAGTTCCAAATTTGTATTTGGCTCTGGCTACGTGCATGTCTAGACATGTGAGTGTGCTCTGGTAATGACGCATTCCTTTCCTTGATGATGATGTAATTTTTCCCATCAATCCTCGTTCTGGTGAAGAATTTAGTAATAGCAATCATTCAGATGAAGCATCAATAACATCTGCTCACCCTCTTTTTTTCCTTGACTTGTTTCTCTTTGAAAGGACCATCTGTTTCAGAGTACTTCCACTCCTCTGAAATGCCCCCTTTCCTTTTACTTTTTTGTTTCAGGGTTTTATTCCTGTCTTTCCATCAAGCTCTGTAAAACTCTACCTTCTTCTGATTCTGATAACTGTCTATCAGATTTGGATCTTTCCAACATGTTGTGTTCTCATGATTCCGTTGTGCCCTTATTTTCTTTCAGTGCCTTGCCTCTGCTTAGCCCTTCTTAATCTGCTCCCAGAAACTCTTGAGATAAGTGACCATAATGATTTGGTCCAACGGTGACACTTGAGAAGTTGCTGTGCCTACAGATTTCCCTATGGTAAAATATAAACTGTATATGCTGTTTCACTCAGTGAACTACAGTGTTGTTCTGTTTCTTTTTCCCAGCTCCATCTTAAACTAAACACATCTTTGTCTAATCACTACTGCTAAATGAATTAGTGCCATTCCACATGGTGCAGAGGCTTTTTGGAAAAAAAATAATCTCTTCTTCAGAAATATATTCAGAACTGCCAAAATGACTGTTGAAATTTGCTAGGCATATTCTCCTAACATAACCTTGGTTAAGCCAAGATATGATGCTTAAAATATTTGAATTTATCAGGAAGTTTGCTTTTCCTTCTAAAGACTGTGTGTTAGAAGCTCTTCATTTACCCGTGAATCTTTTGTTGGAGAGAAAATCATATGTTATGTTTCACATTTCATGTTGGTTTTTCTCATCAGAGATAAAATGGGCTTCATACCCAAACAGTATTCTTTAGAAATCAAGAGGGCTCTCTCTCAATGTAGCCTGAAGTGTGCTTTGTGATCTTTGGGTTGCCATGCACTAGGTACAACAATAATACTCTCTTCAAACACCAAGTGCCCAAGGGTTTATTTTGTAAACACTTTCAGATCCTACAGTGGAAAATGCTGCATGAAGTTTATGGTTAATGATGTCCAACATAAAGTAAAGATACTGTAAATCTACCTCATGTTTTTTTCAGCTGTTCTCGTGGATAATGTCCTGGTTACATCCCAGTGCAAAATCCTGTCTGGATTTCTCGTGTTCATTTTAGCTGGAATAAATGCCATGAGTTTAGTCACACAGAGGAAGTATTCACAGTGTTCCTCTTTAGGCAATTCATTCACATGATTAAGTTAGGAGACTGGTCTCCTTAAACTCCCTCTGTCAGTGGAGTGGGATGTTCCTCCAGATGACAACTGACAGCAAGAGCTTAACAAATGTGTCAGTAGCTCTATCTGTACTGGTAAAAAGGAGGAGGTAGAAAGGATTGCACCCACATTCTTCTGGCAGTTTTTTTTCTGGGTCAAACTAGCTCCCTTTCCATAGCACTGAGCATCTCTGGAATTCTTCTGGCCAGCATACAATGGCTAGATGGTCTTAAGACACAGGAATTTCTTCCTCCAGTTCAAATTGCCTTAAATACTCTGATAGGTTGTGCTACAAAATATTATGCATACTGTCCAGACAGTGGCCCCTAGCTGGAACAAACCAGCATTACATTGCAACTTGGAGAGGTCTAGTAAGCTCGCTTCAGAACAAGCCTGGGAGCAAAACAAAATAGATGGAATTAGAAGGAACAGAACAACTGAGTAAAGAGATAAACACCAGAAGTGGACTTTCTGTGGTGTGGGTGTTTGTTTTTTTCTGGTTCTTTGTTTGTTTGTTTGTTTTTCAGGGAAAAGCAACTGAATTAAGCTGTGATCTTTCCACTGTTGATAAGCAATGCCCAAGTCACCAACATCCCTGGCTCTTTTCTTTGGTTCTTCACTGGAGCACTGAACACCAGACTTCAGCTCTGAAGTACAGTGTTGCCCCATATTGGGTGAAATGATTAATGTGGAAAAAATTATGAAACAGGGAGGAAGACAAATGGAAACATTACAGAATTCTTTTTATTTAGTTAAACCAAGGTTTTGTTTCCTGACTGGCAGGTCCCCTCTCTCTGGACTCTTGGCTCTGTCTTACCTCTCTTCCCATCTGTCCACGTCCTGATTTCCCTTCGGAAATGCCAAGTTTGAGCCCAAGACTAGGCTGAGACTTGAAGCTCTTTAACATTTCCAGGCAGTCATGTGAAGTCATATAGGTGGGAACAGGATCTCCGTGGTTTAGCATCTACCTACAAGAAAATGGATCATCTTCTTTATCCTACCACTTCCTCATACCTCTTACCCAGAAGAGGTACCCTGTTATGCAATGGCAGCACTTGCATGACACTGCAGTGAAGGCTTTATACCCAGTAGCATGGACGAAGAAGCATCTGCAACTAAATAATAGTTCTGAGCATGATCATGATTATAATGACCAATCCTAAATCCTGAAAATCCTATACCATAGCTCTTGAACTAGAATCATCATGGAGAGTATGCCATTGTGCTAGGCAGGGAATGAAAATGGTTCCTGCCATGGAGAACTTACAATCAAACTACCAGATGGGAGACAACAAGGGGTTATTGCACATAGATAGGGAAAATACATGCTAAAAACTAAGAAATGCATTTCAATGTATTTCATTCTGCTCTTCCCTTTCAGTCAAGTACAACACTGCCAGTGGAAGGGTGAAGCAATCCCAGGTTAGGGTCATTACAGTGTTTCTGAGTTGCTTTAGGAAGCTGTGTTATTTGTATTCTTACAAAAAAGGACTATAGCAGGAACTCTGTTGTCCTTCATAGAGTAACTTTGCAATCAGTAACTGGAGAAGGGAAAAAGTGGGTATAGAAAGACAATTAGATCTAATTACTTTTGGAAACCTAGACAGTTTTTTAATAGCAGTTCCCTAGCTTCTTGACTCTTCAGTGCTCCAATCTTCAGTTGTGGTATACTGCTTAAATGACGTCTTCCAGGGAAGTTTTGTCAATATTTTTTTAAAATAGCATTGATTTAATAAAGTTTCTAATTGTCAAAAAAAAAAAAAAAAAAAGCATGGGCAAAGGGTGGCACAAACAGGAATAGTTTCAAAGGAAAAGGACATACCTAGATGGGGACAATAATAGATAGGCTTATGGATGAACAGATAATGGTGGTTTAGTCAGGTTGCTCTGAAGGCTCAATCTGCTGTATGTTAGATCCAGCTGCCCATTGCCCAGAGGCCTCTTAGAGCTGTTGAGAGTTACTGGGACACAAAAATGCTTCAGCCCATGCCCTACTTACACAGTCTTGCTTTGAAGGCTGCCAGAAATCTGTTGGCGAAAACATTCTTTACCACCCAAAAATACGCTTCAAAAGGAGTCTTTTTTTTTGAAGGAGACAACCTCCCCAGCTGCCTTGCATTGCTATTTTGGTTTCTTGGTACCATTTGCTGAACAACTGTGCATGCTGCTATTCCAGTCACCCTGTGAGTACAGTTTTGCCAGGGCCACTAAGAGGGCTGGAGTTCCCTTGGCCAGGCATATGATGTAGGAGCACCTTCACGGTTCCTCATTCCCCCTCAGGTTTGTGGCTTTTCCAGGTTGTTTCCTGCTTGGTTTCAATCTTCTGCTCCAGGCAGGAGGCAGCAGACTCGCTGCTTTGTGACAGATGGCACTCCTTGAAGTGAGTCCTTCGTAGCTCTGCTGTGTTGCAAGCTCTCTGGGATCAGGGAAAGGGACACTTTAATACAACAGTGTATCACCATTTACTCTCTCGGATCTCCCTTAAGATCTATGAACTCTTAGAAAACAAGACAAAGGAGAGAGGCATTAGGGAGAAAGGAGAATGGTGAAAGGAAAATCAGAAAAGAAGGGCGAGTATTCTTGCACCAGTAGAGCAGGTCTGACCCTCTGTCATTGCTCTCTACAGAGAATGAAACAGTGAGTTAGGTCAAAGGGAAGGTAAAGGTGGTCTTGCCTAGTATGGACACAACATTTTGCTACCTGTGGGTAAAAAAGTTTGTTGTAGGAAGTTATTAATATGTATATTAAAATATACATTGATTCAATAATTACGTGTTTGCCAATAACTCTGGAGCCATCGGAGCATCCTCTTACGGAAGTGGACAGGAGCATTATTTTTTCTGAATGTAGTTAGGATAATTGTTTTCAACAGATACAGTATACTTCCCCGTGCTCAAATGCAGCTATACTTTACTTTTTTTACTTAGTACTGGTTAAAAGAGTGTTTTCATAATCTATTAGAAAAAGTGTTTGTGAAAAATCAACTGCTTTTTTACACAAGAAATTAGTTTTATGGGTATTCAACACTGAGCCACCTCAGTGTAACCCACTCTTGCCTGCCCACACACACAAATACCCCCAGGTTTTTAGTACTTTACACTCTGTGGCACTCCAGTCTCTGTGAGAGTTAACTGCTGTCTTTATTACTTCTTCCATTGTCAGCTGAATGGTGCTGGAATAAGTCTTAAAGAATCTTCCTTTTTATTGAATATTAGGAATAACTTACTTCAGATGGCAGGTTGAATATTCGAGAAATAAAACAAAACATTAGTAAATGTTCCTCCCCATATAATTTTATTCAACTCCTTGCGTGACTGAATTTAATAATAAAACTCTTACTGATGTCAGCTGGGAGAGGTTTGTACCTGGTCTGGAATGTATTGGAAAAATAAGCCTAGAAACTGCGATGGATGTGCTTGACTCCTACACCAAACTAGTGGTGGTTTGGTTCATTCCCTGAAGGAAGTAAAGGCCTGAGCTCTAAATGGGCCAACAATTCCTCTTGTTCTGATCTGTTCTCTCAAAACCCACAAAGAGGCAGAAGGGCCCAGTGAGCATCAGTGCATGTGAGGTTGGAACACCAACCATATGATTAACACATGAGTGGAGTGTGGGTTTACCAAGAGTCATTTATCAAGGGGCAAAGAAAGTGGTGGGCACAAGGATTCTCATGCATACCTTTCCCATGGCATATAATCTGACTATGAGTCAGTTGCTTTACCCCCACGACTATGACAGCCTAAGGGAGCCACCTTTGGGCTCTCCCTGCTGAACAACCTGGCTGCATGGCAGCAAGCTCCCCTTGAGCTGGGAAGCCTCTCCAGGTTGCTCCTTGAGACCTAGACACTTCTTTGACTCTAGGTCTTTAAGTGATCTGAATTGCCCATTCACAGCAAGTTGGCATAGTCAGAAAGATCTCGAATCAGGATTTGCAAGAGAAACACACAATATTCTTGGAATGTTTTCTTCAGAAAAAATGAAGTTTAGGGATCACAGCTTCATTGTAGTCCTATGTGTTTATCTTTAAGCAGTGGATGTTTCCTGGTCTCTCACTTCAAGAGTTCTTTACAGAATTATTATGGATATACATAATAATACTTAATAATATGTAATCAATATGATGAAATGTCAGCTAGACTAAATATGAGATACTTTAAAAACTAGTAATCACTCAAGAGAATACACTTTTTTTGAGTCTTCACCTTCAATTTAATTAGAGATGCCACAGTGACCATGCTGTTTGGTTGTAGATTGGAAGGACTTGTTTCTAGTCTTTCATATGTTTCTATTATGCATTTATTTTTTCTTGTACTAATTTCTGATCAGAACAAATGTTAATGGTTTTACAAAATGTTGAAGAACTTTTTATTTTGTGCTTTATGCCTTTCCTTACAGTAGTGTTTTCATATGGATAAGAAGGGCAGTTATGGAACTGGTTTTTATGTTTTGTGATTTTCTTTTGAAAGTTATTTCACTTGAGATGAGCTCTTTGTAGATCAAAAGAGACTGCAGGGTTGTGCACGATGCTTGCACAGTGAATCACAGCCAATATTCTGCCTTTCAGCCCAGAACATTTTGTTCAACACCACATTACTTTGTTTTTTAATAAGGCCTTAACCTGAGAGAAATGCCACAACTAACCTTTATTCATTCTTTCTATTTTCATTCACAGATCCCTTTTCTTGCGTTTGCTCTCTGTCCTTGACGCCCATTAAATCTCTGAAACTAAGGTGAAAGGTGCTTCTTACAGCTGAGCAGCACATCATCTCAGCCTTGTCTATCCCTATGACACTGTTTCAAAATTGGGGGTTCTTTTCTGCATTGAAAGATTTTGAACCAGTGCCTTTCTGACAGTTTCAAGTTCTAACCTGAAATATGCTGGGGCAGGCCTTGAATTATAATTTGTTTTTGCATTAGAAATTCATTGCTTGTGGATGCTTGTCATGTTGTAATACATCTCTACACGCATGACAGGATTCAACTCTTGCCTGTTTTCATTGGCTTCCAGTGGCTGACTGAGAAATGCTTTTTTTTTGTTTTCAGGAAGGGCACGTGAAATGTGCTGAGCAGAAACAAAACACATTACACTGTAATTCACTGGAGTATTGTGTGCCCTTCATGCAATTTGCATGACAGCCACTGCCTTCTCTCTTCTATTGGGACACAGTTGGAATCTGTGCCTCTCTGCCATTCCCTTGTGAATTTCTTACTTTTGTTCATGAAATGCCAAATTTATTTGTCACTGCAAAACATTGTGTATTCTTGCTAACTGGGACATTCATTTTTTTTTCTTCCTTCCTCCCAACGTGATCAGGACACAAGTTTGTTCTACAATACAGTCTCCAGTGATAAGTCTCATTCGATTTTAAATGTCTTATATAAAGGAGTTCTGCTTCAGAGACTATTTAAGAGTATTTGAGAGCCAGATTGTGACTTGAATTTTGTGTATCTATAAATCATGCAACCTACCTGAATCTTGTTTTCAAGCACACAGAATGTAAGGTATTGTATTCAAAGAAGAGGTACAAAAGAAGAGTCAGAAGTCTGTCTGTGAGCTTTCTGCTTTGCTGTGTCAACTTAGATCCCAGAGCAAATGTGGAAGTGCAGGCAGTTGCTGCAGAATAGCCCATCAGTAAAAAAAGTGTGCTTGCAAAGAGATGAGCATGACTTCTTTTACCCCATGTGACTTCTCTGATGCTCTTGGTCAATTTTGTGTTGTGTTTGTGTTAAAATTGACAGCTGTGGTAATAGATAAAAGAGGTCCATATCTATTGATCCGCTGAATATCATCCCCCAAATTCCACAGAAAAAGATTTCCTCTTTCTAGTTATACATTTTCATCAAAGCTTGGCCATTTGCTGAATAATGAAAGGACTTTCTCACCTGTCCTCGATTAAGCTGGGAATGAAACTCCTACAATATTTTAAGCAGTCATGTTGTAAAATACAGATGGAGTTCTTATAACTGTGAAGTGGAAGTTAGTGCAAATTTTTTCCTTTCCATTAAGATTTTGCCAATAGCTATAGATGGACTGTAAGCTGAGCTATATTATCGTGGTTCCTGGAGTGACACAAGATCTCAACTAGGCTTTATCTGTGATAGGCTAGAGGCCAAAATTCACTGAACTTTGTAGGTTTCTTCATCATGAGAAGTGAGACTAAAATAAAAGATGGTAGAAATTTATATGCTATTGGTCTGAAAGGGGCAATAATGTGCTCACTGAATCTCATCTGACTGTTCCTTCAACTTCTCCAAATTCCTGCGGACAGGGAAAAAGTAGGATTCAGAACTTGTGTTCTACTTGAGGATACCCTTTGTTGATTTACCTCATCATAAAACTTCCCTGTCTTGTTCTCAGAGTTGTTTGCTCAGGTGAAAAAAAAAACCACTGTTTGTTTTTCTTTAGCTATTGAAAACAAGGTTATTCTGCATTTACAGGTGCATTTGCCATATGTAGTGTTGGCTTCCCTTCTTTTTAGAGATTTAACAAGTTCATTGTCAAATATTTTAGTATAGATCTATGTTTATGACTATGAATACTTGACACTGGTGAGATTTCAACAAGCCTGTAGTTAAAGTGAATTTCTTCATCTGGTCCATTACTTTTTTCCTTCTACTGCAGGTGGTTCTTGTGTATTTAAGGTCTCTTAAAGACTGTTTAGTCATTCATGTTTCTTTTGCCAGTCACAACTCCCCGGAACAGCAGATAAATTAATTCTTTCCAGGTGGAATGAGAAGGCAGAGCGCTGATCATTGCCATTCTGGGTGTGAGTGTCAAGGAAAAAATAGCTTTGTGGTGTTTCTTCTCAAGTTGGATGTATTCAGTTCAAGAATAGCTTCTTCTGGAACGAAACATAATTGTTCATGAGGCTTTCATAAAAAATTAAAATTTGACTCACCGAGTAGTTTCTGTATAGAATGTCAACAAGCTTCTTCATATGAAGAAACTGCTTGGAACTCATTTGTAAGAAAGAAATAGTGTAGTTGTGTTTTTATTGCTTTGTTCTTTCATCGTGCTTAAGCATAACTAAGTCAGTATGCGAACATCTTTCTTCTGTCTTTAAATACAGTTAGTGGAGGCTTGTTTATCATCAGCCCAAATTACTGCCAAGAACTTTCTTGAGAAGTAAATTTCTTATTTTAAGACACTTTGAAAAGTGATCTGTCTACGAGAATTGGAACAGAAAGATTTGATGACATTCAGTTGCTGTTCCTGAGCCTGCTTGACTCATGAGAGTCCATTTGCCTAAGGAGCACAAGGATTCAACAGAGGGTTTGTTCTTTATAATGAGATTATGAAATGCTTGTTATCATAGCTCTTTTCCATCTGGCTTCCTATCATTAGACAAAGCATGTTGTCTGATTAATTTTTTCTTTTTTTCTTAGAGTTTTGATAAGTTATGAAAAAACTAATTGTTGATAATAGAGTCAACTAGCCGTGATAGCTAACTCTAAAGACATAATGCAGCATCAACGAACAGAGTATCTTGCATCTTTTGATGCCTCCTCACCTACAAACTCTTTTTTTCCTTTTCCTAACAACCAACAGGACCAACAAATGATAACACTGGCCTGTTTGTTCTTTATTGTGTACTTGCTTCTTCTCGAGATGATAATAGAACTGCTATTCAGTTCAAAGGAACAGGTTCAGCATCTGTACAAACAGTGAACAAACCATCTGTGGTAATGAAGTCCTGTTACCTTTGGATGTTAATACCAAAATCCGGAAGAGCTGTGTCTGCTCCTCTGGTTTGATTGGTTGGGAAACCATGGTGTGGTCACAGAAAACTGCTGTGATGAAAGCCCTGGCAGCACCTAGAGGAATGTGAACAATGTGGATGCTACATCACAGCCTTTTTGTATTTGGTGAGATTAATCAGCCCCCAGATGTATAGGAATAGCAGATGGACAAAGTGTGGCTGTGTGCTTTGTGCATAGCTCAGGGTAATTCTGCTCTGGCAGATGTTTATCAGTAAAGAGGATGTTCTGTAAGCTGTGACTATAAAGTTTCAGTCTAGCTCCATAAGTTGTTTTTTATTTTTTAAATAAAGAACTCAATAAAAATATGAAATTTGAAATTTTAATGTAATGAGATTCCTACACTCAGTTTTATTGTCTATGCCAAATGTTTTGTGCTAGGATGCCCTGATGTTGTCAAACCTTCAATATATTGCACCTATGACACAGATGAACATTTTTTCCATTCTCTTTTCTTTCTATATAAAATATTAGAAATTAATTCTGTATTTGCTTGATCAGTGATAAGCTGCTTTCATCCAATGAACTGTGACTCTGTTGTATTTAAATCCCAAAAAAAATTAAACCCTAATCAGTACAGTGACCTGTATATATATGATAATATCCAGAACCCAAGGCAGAGTAAATTTTTCATTTGCACTGTAAAGGCAACTCTTTCTAGGACCATCTTAAATAAATACACTGGCAATAAGGAAAGACAGTTAAAAATTAAATTAAGCAAAGGCAATTGATTACTAGAAAGCTGTCTGATAAAACTCATGATAGGTATATGTTTAAAGTTCAAAGCCAATATAACTTGGATTCTGGCATAGCATGTGGTCCTTCCTCTTACTGACATGATAAGCTGAAAGGGGTCTTTTTGAGTTCAGCTTCAAACTTTAGAAGAAAGCTAATAAGATGAAAAAAGGTCAGGATTTGTGAGAGATGTCAAACAGCAGCCAATTTTCAGAATATGATATACATCTGTGGTAATTCCACCAAATCCAGTAAAACTATTGTTGTAGGAAGGTAGGCTTCAGTGTAGGTAAAGATGACCATTAAAACTGAACCTCAAACCTTGGTACAAAGTGTATTGAAATCAGTGAGAAGACTCATGTTCTCTATTTTGATTCTTTCTCTCTTTTGATATACAATTCTTCTTGCAATTATTCTTTTTTCTTAAAACACATAATTTCTCACTTATCACAATGTACCAATATTGATAATTATTTTCAAGCTACTCTATTCATGTGATCTTGAGCATGCCTGGATCTTGTCAGTCTTGAGATCTGAATCAAAATTGTAGCAAAATTACACACTGTTTAGGAAAGGCATTTAAACTCTCCCTATGTCTACAAATGCAAACTTCTCACAGCAGTGTCTAATGACTGGGAGATGTGGACACCAACCAAAACTGAGTGTCAAATCTATTTTAAGGAGCATGGATACATTCAGTAGTAGAACAGCAGCAGATCTTGGCTTTTTAGAAGCATTTCAAATTTTTGTCCAGATGCTCTGAAACACTTTTTTTCTTTAAGCTTGGATAAAGATACCAACTGACTACTGATCATTGAGTATAATGAATGCTCTACATATGTGTTTCCTTGATTTGAATGGAAAAGTACAACATAGGATGGTGAAAGGAAGCACATTTATATGGTATTGGTAATGCTGTGCTACTTCTGCTGTCTTCAATCTCATTTCTTCATTTTTGTTTTATGTGACCCTAAGACTGTTTCCTTAATGTTGTTGCTAAAGATTTGTTCTGACTGCAGTTCCTGTTCTCACATCTTTACTGTCCAAATGCCACAAATCATTTGCCCATTTTGCTTTTTCTGCCAGGCTCTTTCCTTTCCCTGTTGGCATTTGAACTTACTAAGCAGCTTCCCAGACCTGACCATCACATGCTTAAGTACAGAGTTCTCATCAGATTGTAGATTGCCTTTATCACCTCTGAGAGAAAGGATTGTTAACGTGCTGGTGTGCCTGTTCTGCACTTCGAGGCAGAGTAATTGTCACTTAAGAGAACCTAAATAACTCCATAATACACCACTCAAGATTGCAGCAGTGCAATCATGGATAAACAAGGTCCTGTCACCACTGTGTGGTACATTCTGTTTTTTGCATTAAACCAGCCTGTAAATTAGCAATCCCTAAAAAAATTGGATCAATAGCAAACCTTTTGTTGCTGGTAGAGAAACAATTCAGGGATATTTTACAACTCCAATGCTTAGTGCTTTCTCCTCACAGTCCAATGGAAATTAATAAAACAAAACAACTGATAATGAGGTGGCTGTTGAACAGTAAACTTCTGGGGGTTTTATTATGATTTTTATTCTGTTGTTTGGAACAGCAGTGGGATCTGGAGTGTGGAAGGGGCACTGTTAGAAAAGTTTGTTTCTATAACAACATGGTGCAAAAATGGAGTTCCCTTTCTTAGCATCTTTCTTAAAGTGGAAAAATACCAGAGTTTTTTTCAGATGCAAGGTATTGGATAGCACTAGCGGTGTGTGAGACAGTAAGTAGTGACAGATGGAGTTTAAAGCAATTCTTGTGTGTGTGCAATATTGCTCTAGGGTGATAAAGGTGTTTTTAAAATTTTCCTAGGGTTTTTGAAAGCTGCCTATGTATGCTCACCTGAAATCTTGTTGCTGACTCTGCTTTCTAACCCCTCTTCCTAATGTTAACATTTTAGGGAGGAATCACATTAGGCTATTGTACCTGAGTAAAGTCAATTCACTGCCACCTTAAGACTGAACATTGTTGTGAAAACATGTTCTATAAGTCTTCCCAGTGTCAAAGGAAGAAGGAAATAGAATTATTTTAGGGGTTATCTGGATTAATGTCTTTGAGTCTGCTAAAATCCATGTACCTGATAGTTCTTCATCCTGTTACCTGCAGAAATCCCAGGACTATTCAGCTAGAGCCTGGATCAGTCCTATTCCACCTGGTATGAATGTGACAGAGCTCATAAGGTTTATGAAGGCTCACAATATTGCTGATTTGATGTTACCTTCACTGCTGTCACCTCCTCTTGCACACATACTGGCATGTGGGTGTCTAACTTTCATTGAAATGTACACAAAAGACTAATTTAGAGAAGCATTTTCCTGGCTGCTGAAAAGCTGTGTCTTGGTGACTGTTATGCTTTGGTTTTTAGCTGTTTTTTGCGTAGTTAGTCAAATTCATGAGAGATATTTTAGGTGATGCACTCAAAGATTGCATTTCCAAACCAGAGAATCCAATATATAAACTTCCTGTCATTGCTCCCATTACATTTGAATTAGATTATTCTGATTTCAGCAAGGAACTGCCAAACTTTTTTAAACTGTCAAAAATGCAAAATTAGAACATTCTGTGATGGCTACCTATGGATATATCTGTTGTCTTTCAGGTCCCCTCCAGTACTTCTTTTTAAGTTATAAGGTATAATTCTTGTGGTTTTACATGTTGTGCATAAGACTGTGTAATTGTCACTCCTTGTAGCTAGTCCCTGGGAGTCATACCTTGACTCATGAGAGTCCATTTGCCTTCAAACCAGCTGTTCTAACTGGTTTGTAGCTTATACAGTTTGGATTCACTTGCCAGCATAGAACAGATAACCTTAAACCCAAGTTGTGTTGAAAAAGGGAGTCTGCCATGTCTTGGAGAAGAGCAGCAGGCAGTGGTGGGTCAGTGAGGTCAGTGCTGGCATGATGTGAGCAGTGCTGGGTCTTATACTGTCCAGATCAGCAGCCTGACTGGGTGAGATGGGTCCTTGTTCTTCCCGGAAGCCTGGGCAGGAGAGTTGTGTGGAGGAGGTGGCCAGAGAAGGAGAAACTGATGTCCTTGGTGGCTTTGCTCCAAGATGCAATAGGATTGTGGCCAGGAAACATCTCCAAGCCTTGCGAGAGAAAAGTATTCCTTTGCTGACAGAGTCAGAACCATCTCTGGGAGGAGCAGATACTGTTTGGTCTCTGTCTCGCATCTGCCTCTTCCCTTCTTTGTGGTAATGGATGTGCATTTTATTTGGGCAGTGAGGGAAAGAGACGTGCAATAGGTGGAAGTTCTCTTCTTTGGTGTTGATAAACTGAATTCCATTCTCCCATCTGAAAAACCATAAAAATTATCTGCTCCATCGCAAAAATGTGTATTTGTTTTCTGTAAAGGGAGCTCTCAAGGTTAACTTTGCTTATTAAAGCACCAGGTTCAGAGAGAGAAAGAATTATGCTGGAGAGAGCATATGTATCCATGCGCAGAGAAACATCCTTGTGGGGAGGTCATGGTGTGCATGCTCTCAGGAGGAAATGGTCTTCCCACCCCACCCCTTCTCATGAGGAAGTGCAGGCAGCAATACCTCTGCTGGGCTGCATGCAAAGCCTGGTACACATAGAGGAGTCCTTTCCCTTCCACCACGGGGAAAAGAAGAAAGGCCAGGTCTCTGGGAGGCTTTTTCTTTCACAGATGGGATTTACATCCCTCCTTTGCAATCTGAATTCTAGCTGAATATTAAGATAGGACTGTATGCAGTTGGAGAAGTACAGGCTTGCATGCTGACAGATTCAGCTTGTTCTTTCCAGATTACTAAAGCTTATTTTAAAAGCTCTTATTATTGGAGAGCTTCCATTGTGTCTTTAAAGCCACTGATATCTTGCTGTCAATTACATGAAAACAAGTTGCTGTTACTTTCCAATTTAAGGGGGACCTCTCAATAAAAATATGTTTACCAACAGTTACACATACAGAAGTGTTTTAAAAATATTTCAAGTGCACTGCAATTACCTAAAGGTGTGAAATGTATTTTCTTGTGTTCACTGCGTCACAAGCTGGGCCTGAAATTCAGTGACTATCAGGGTTGCTGGGCTGTTTTTCCATATATGTGGCCAATTAAATTAGAAGCCTTATCTCTAGGCAAACTCCTTTATATTTTCTTAGGTTTAGATGATTCTTTCAGCTAGGAAAGCTATAGTATGAGTTTCTTAAGTAAACATTTATCTCTTTATAGTTGCAGTGAAACACTGATATGTGAAACACTGATGCACTGTTCCATGCTTTTAAACACTTACTTTATACCATATACTTGTGTATAATGCAGGAAAGTTTGAAAGACAACTGTGTATTTCTGAAAAAAGCCTTTCCTTTTAGCTCAGAAAAATATTATTGTGGTTTCTGCAGTCAAATTATAACAAAATAGATTCCAATTTTGGTGGAAAATGCATTCACATTAGGACATGTGAGTGTATGATTGTAAAAGTAAGCCTCCCGTGGTTCATGAAGCTAAAATAGTCGTGGGTGCAAAACTGCTATAGTTTTGTGCAGAAATAGAAATGTTGAAGCACATGTACTTCACTGCACGTGAATCTTGGATTCACATCTGAAAAGCTGGTTAACTGTTTTTTGTAGCACATGTCTGTTGTAGTGGTGCTGTTCTCCTGATACTCTACAGCACTTAGAAATGGCTTAGGTGACTCACTTGCAGAAGAAAAAAAAGGGACTTAAAGCATTTCTAATAATGGGAAGAATGTCAAGGGAAAGTGATTATTTCCAAATCTGTTTCATTACAAAGCTCTTAAACTTTTTTTTTTAATGTACTGGAGCACAATAATTGTAACAGAGGGTTCACTTGCTTCATATATGTGAAATTCAGTACATAAATTAGCTAAACGTGTCAAAAGACAACTCAAATAATATAGAGGGACATATTATCAGTGGTGTTTTAGCTGTGGGTTTTACTGGTCACATCAGTCCTCTTACTTCAGTTGAAACTGATCTTGAAATCTGTGTAAACTGAACATCTTCCAGTGAGTTTGAACAGTGAAATACAAGTTAGAAGGAAAAGGCTTTGCATTCATGATATTTCAGGCATGCTGCAAGCTAGAAGTGTCTGTTCCATAAACAGAATCAAATGTACACTAAGAGACCTGTATCTTGTAAGGTTTCACATGGTCTACAGGTACCTAATATTATCTTATATTTCCTAGAAAAGCAGTAATCATGGGAAGTTTCTCCCTTGCTGCTACTGATGATGTCAGCATGGCTTCAGGTTCCTTCTGCCTTGCTGCCAACTCATTGCATGCATATTTTTGTACATCTTCCTACTCTTCTTGAGATCACTTGGACAGCTGAAATTCTGTGCAAGGGGCCCCACTAACATTTGTCAATAGCTCTGTTCCAGCTTGCATTGACACTGTCAAATGACTTTGGCAAGGTGGGTGAAATATTAACATAGAATCATAGAATTGCTCTGGTTCTAAAAGATCTCAAAGGTAATTGAGCCCAACCATTAAGATGTCCAAAAAACCTCCCTAAGGATTAGTTTTCAGATATTCTTCCTTGTCATAGGTGGAATAGTGATCTGGAGGAAATGCTTTCTTTCATGCAAATTCAGAGCTTGCTCTTCCTTAATTTCCTCTCAGTGAACTCATTGCAGGTGAAGCCAGAAATTTCTTAGTCAGGCAGAGACCTGTGCTTAGAAAGACCTGGTTGGAATTGAGATAAAGATATTCTGACACTTCTTTAAGTAAATTTCTAATGTATTTCTTGCAGGAAATGATAATAAGTTATCCAAGAATGTGAAGGCAGTTTGCCCTGCTGCTCCTCCCCTGTACTCAAGGTCTCTTTTGTTATTTGTGTCACCACAAAGTGTCTCTAGACCCCAGCTGTGATCAAGTCCTCATTGTGTGAGGAACCATAGAAATGGATTGTATGTCACAGTCCTTGCCACAATGACAGCACAGTGTAGCAGGGGAGGACAAAAACGGGTAGCTAAGGTAACAGAGACACGCTGAGACTTGTGTAAAGTCACCCAGTGAGCAGCAGGAAGGAGCAGCCATAGGACCATAGTTTCCAAGTCCCAGTTGCACTGCAAAACTACTGACAGATGTTTCTTTTTAAAGGAAGACTCTCATCATAAAAAGAAAATGTTATTTTTGAAAATTTTCTTGCTAAAGAATCTTTAGAAATGGCAGACAGAAAAGAAACTGAGAAATCTTAGATAGATCACTTGAAGAAGAATTAGGTCTAAATCTCCTTGAAAAAGATTTGAAATCAGACTTGGAATGCTTTTAGTGACATTCTCCTAGTTACCAGCAGATTCAGTAGGAGCTTCCTGTTGTTTCCTTACATTTAGATAACTAAACAAACCCAGCTCTACACTGACAGTCAGGTCACAAAAATGATACAGAAGAAAAATTGCACTCACAGTGATTTCTTTTAAACAATATTCTATCAGTATTTTTATTAGAAACAGTATTTTCAGTTGGGCTAGGAAATGTAATTACATCAAAGAAAATCTGACCCCATATAGTAAATTTGACTCTGTTTAACTTTTATCAATATGAGAATTTATTACCAGATAGATAAATTAGAAGTAGAGAGAAACACAAGAAGCAGTCTTGGAAAAAACTTGTAGGTATGTGCTACAAGTCCACAGTTTATCATGATGTTAAATAGATAAAAAAGCAGAAAGAACAGACGGAGGGATGAGAACAGTGAAGTGGTGAACAATGTGAATGATGCTCAAGTAAGTCTTTATTGACTTTATTGCCGTTGGTATACATACCAAAGTCTGGTAGGAATATACGCCCAAATATCTACATACTTTCCCAGTCATATAATTTTTTTTCCCTAACTAGGTCTTCCAGAGCAATTGTGAAATCTGCCCTAAGAAACAGTTCAAGTCCTGCTCATTATCTTCAAAAAGGGTAAGTATTTGACTCATTTGCAGGTAATGTCTTTTTGAGATACCCTGGTACAGACAGAGGGTTTTGTTTTATAACACTAAATTCTAGAGAAATTCTGTGGGATTTGAGTAAATCCATTATTCCTTACACTTTAAACATGAAATTTAACATTATCTAAGATAGATACAACATATAATAAATTGTACATAATTTCTGTTGAAAAAAAACAAAGGCTCTTGTAGACTCAGAGTGTTCACTGAAGTGTGGTGATTGCCTTGGTAATTCCAACTAAAATTAAAATGCCTTACCTGCTGCATTTTTTGGAATTATATTTGTATTTTTTATCAATAAAAATACAAGAAAAGTTAATAGAAAATTGCCAGCCATGAATTATGAGTTTCAAACTTGTATTCCACTGGCTGCTGTACCACCTGTTGATAAGTAAACCAAGCAGCAGTTGCCACGTCACTGAGAATGACTCATTTCTGTAATGAATACCAATTAGGATATCAACATATTCAATGTTCTTATTCGATATTCTTGTTCTCTTTAAATATTGCTATATTATTGCAAACTCATTTAAAGAGTCGTGTGGTAAAAACATTTATTTTGCAGAACAGAGAGAATAAAATCACAAAAATATTTCTTTATCTCAGAAAAATGGATCTATTTCTTTGAAACTAAATGGGCTGATTACAAATTGACATCTTTCTAGTGCAATGTTAACATTTTGATTTAATTTTTCTTATTCAGAATGCAAAAAAAAAGAAACCAAAAAACCCCAACATAATTTTCCACCATACGGCAGTGCTGGCTTCAGAGCAATTCTTGTGCTAGGCACTTTACTGTGTCTTCTATTCTGCCCTGAAGACGTAACAGTGCAGCAGAATCCTGCTTCCATTTGCTCCTCTCATTTTAGGTCAGACAAACAAGATAGGCAGATAGCACTGACGAAGGACAGCAGTCTTGCTATACAAAGGCAGGGGAATATTTGATGTGAGAATTTTTTCACTCCGATTAGAGTCCTCATGAACACGTAGGACAGTTCAAGAGAATAAGCTGGGATAACACATCAGCTACAAGTCTCATTAATCAAGGTGCACGTTTTATTGTTTACAGTAGTCTTCCTGACTCCTGGTGAGCTGGAAATGAACTTCTTATGATGACAATAAAAGGCTCTATACCTGCTAGGCTTTGTCTGTGCTAGATGGATTTTGTAAAAAGTGAATTGTGAGATCATCAGTCTCATCACAGCTCTGCTTGGGACAAGATCTGTTTATAGGATGCATGTAGTTACATACCTGGCAGCAATGTCTTTTTGTTTCGGGTGCTGGGTCAGATCTTTCCTTTGTCTCTTTTAAGTTTGGTGGTTTTGTCACTGGATTGGAAGGGCATGGTTGTTCCAGGATTTAAACTTTCAATATTTTCCCCTTTTCTGACCAACCTCTCCTTTGAAAATATTCTATGATTGTGGTCATTTTGTTTGATTGCAAACTTAGGGAGAAAAAAAAGAAAGGGAGAAAGCAGCATCATCCCAGTAATGGAACCATTCAAATCCTGTGTGTGATGCCATGCATGTAGACAAGGAGCCCAAGGCTTCAATTAATGAGTAGAACAGGTTTCTGTCTAGACAGCAGCAATACCACCTAACCTACCACCTAGCTGTCTGCTTCCTTTGCCACCTTGTCCCCAGAGGTCTCTGGTGAGATGACTGAGCTGCTCACTAATCATTTGCTAAATTGCTTGAGATACTTAGGTAAAAGGAGCCATTTGGGTGCTCTGTAGCCTGCTGGGCTGTAATTCTTGCATTTTCAATAATGCAGAAAGTGCCTGAGCTACCAAGCTGGGCTTCTGAGAGCAGCAATGCAAGCAGGATCTGACTTGCAGAAGAGCTGTTTCCTAGAGTCAGGCTTTTCAAGGTGAAAAGAAATTAATACTTCTGTATAAATGGATTTCCCCACATGAAGACTTCTAGAAAGTATAGAGAGTTGGGTTTTATACCCTACAAATGCTTTTGAGGGGAATGAGCCATTTCGGAGTCACACACTAAATAAGTGGGAGCAAACAGGAGGTCTCCACTTCATGAAGACTTTCTGACATACTGTGTGTTATGACCTGCCCCCACAAAGGTCAGAGTAACCCGGGTTCTTCTTAATGGATCCCTTGGGGCAGATTAGAGTGAAACAACACCTAGTGATTTGTGTTTGTAAAAAAAAAAAAATAAATAAAAAAAATTTGTCTAGGGTGTATTTTAGAACAATTTGTTTGCAATAGAAAGCCGGTATGGAGCCATTTTGATTATTATTATCTATGGTAATATATCAATATGAAAGCATAAAAATATTACTTGAGAAAATGTATAAGGAAAAGAAAGAAAAAGAAAGGATAAGAATATAAAGATACATAATCACCACCCAGGGATCTGCAATGAGACTTGATTGTTGCTGCTGGTTGAAGTGATGGTCTTTATCTGTCTTGATCCATCAGGAGTCAGGGAAGAAGCGCCCAAAACACAAAGTCTGATGGGTTAACATACACCCAAGGTAGGTGGGAACACCCAGGTACCTCCCCTGTGTGTGGGGAGGAGCTTTATACTGTCTCTTGCAACGGACCCTGGATCTGCTGCAACACCTCTGGATCATGTGCAGTCCCCTGGTCCAGCTTCAGGGATGGGTCTGGGGGTGCTTCAGGGGTCTCTGATGGTTTCTCACCTCACATCAGCGCAGTTACACCAGTAATGCCCCATCAGACCTTCCCTGCAGGGAGAGGAGAGTTTCACAACTGAGTGCAGTCTCTCACACCTTGAAACTCTTGGTCCATTCCAAGCATTGCGCTGGTTTCCTAGCACATAAAAGCAATTATGATTCAACTTTACAGTGACTTCCTGAAGCTTCTGTAGATCCCCAAATAAATATTATATTCACATTTCACGCAATGCTGACATGCTCATTCAATGAGCACTTACTGCAGATGAGAGTTATGTACAGTTAAAGTGTTTATAAACCTCTTAAAGTGATGAAGGGTACTCAAAGCTCTCTGACAGCAAACCTGTCATCCATGGTATTGCTTCAGGAGGAACCCCTACAGGGAACCAGAAGGAGTGGGGGGTTGCATGTTGGATAAGATCTGCATACAGAGTATTCCCTGTGATACACAGGGAATGCAGAATGTTGTGGCACTGTGAACTGCATGAAGGCCATTTATAGTGAAGAATAATAGAATCATAAAAGCCATTAGGGTGGGAAAAGACCTCTAAGATCATAGTCTCCAACCATTAACCCATCACCATCGTGTTCACTGTAGTGTAGACCTGTGAGCCCAAGACTCCTGAGTGTAAAGTCAGGAAAATTTCCCCAGCAAGACCCTGCTTGCCACACAGTGAACCAAAGAGGGGAGAAAGGGCCTCCGAATCCAAACAGAGATGGGGAAAATACGAGCTCTGTATGTTCCCAAATGCAAGATTCTTGGGGGACAAAGAAGCCAAATCCCCTCTGGTGAGGAGGTATATCTGCAAAACAGCTCACAGTTATGCATAAACCCAGTGTTTGTCTCACACAAACAGAGAACTTACAGGCCAGGAAGATTTATTTATACTTAGAAAAAACTTTGCATAAATCCGTAGTAAAAGGACATTTTCTTCAGGGAAATACAAATGATTTGTGAAAAATATTGCCTAAGGCTTACTTGCTATACTGTAAACAAATATGGATTTTACATAGATAATATGGGTGATATATTGATAAATTCAAAATGTGCAAATGTAAAGAAGGACATAAAAATATCTGTTCTAAGTTTAATCAAACATTCATTAAAGAATCTTGTGAGGTAAGTGATGTTCCATTACATATTTTTTTCTTAAAGGAAGGAGAATTGACTGGCTTTATAGTCAGGTGAAGCAGATGCTCCTCCCCCACACACACAGAGGCTTGACTTGCCAAGAAAAAAAAATGCTGAGGTTTCTAAGCAATTTTTGCCTAAGTTATACTTAGGCAAAGTGCAAAGTCTGCACAAGTGTACAAGTAGTGCTCTGCTGGATCTAGCAGTAGAGATGGATCCAGGAAACCAAGTCAGATTATGGTTTTGAAGACCCTAAGCTTCCTCGCTATGCAGAGCTGGAGTTTGAATTGAGCAGTATTTCTACAGAGAAGTGCTCCAGGCACTTAAAGGGTGGAGAACTTCGTTTATCCTTGAGCGAAGAATGCCTAGAAGGCCCATCACAGAGAAGAGATCATTGAATTGCTGGTTGTTTCATTTGACAAGGATAAACTATTAGAGAATCTATATTTTTACTTGAGATGTAATTCAATTTTATGTTCAATCTCTAATTCAATCAAATTTTCTGAATAATAAGGATATTGTGATTAATGAAATATAAATGGTCAAATGAAAAGGCAGTTATGTTCTTCCTTTGTTCAAGGTTGATACATGACCAGGAATACTACCAATCTGGCTGGACAGTTATAGTACCAAAATCACAGCATAGATTACTTCAGAAATGTAATTTTGCATTCAGACTGTGATCTGACCTGTTTTGATTTAGTTGAACTACCCAAGCTTGGAACTGAAGTTGTCTGCAGCATAATTCAGCTATCTGATGGCCCCCCAAGTGTGTGATTAAGATATCTGACCTTTCTGTGCTGTTCTTTCTTTTTTTACTCCTGGTTAGATTAGGTTCTGTCCTAAAATCCATTCTCTCATTCCTGCTTTTGATTTCCAGTTTAGTATAATAATACTAATAAACAATTTCTTTCGTTGCTTCTCACTCTGTTACTGAAAATAATCCTTGAGATGTGTTACTTCAAATAAAATTAGTCAAAGCCACCGTTCCACCTCCTTCACTCACAGGAGCACTAAATCTGGTGTGAACCTTGTGTTAACAACTCCTCCAGGACTTAATCCTTACACTTGAGTCTTGATTCACTTTCCTCAGCCTTTGGTTTCGTCTAGTTTAACAAGTGGGTTTTGTTGGGGTTTTTTTTGTTTTTTTTTAAACTATTCCCATTTGCAAAGTGGATTTTATTTTGGTGAAATGTGGGATTTCATCCCTGTGTCTGTGGTCCATGTACACACGCTGCTGTTTCAGCTGCAGGTGTTGTTCAGCCCAGGTCTGTGAGAGGTGGCCCTTCTGCTCTAAGCATCTGCCAATGTCAGCAGTCGATCAAACAGCTGGTGTTGCTAGAAGCTGAATTTAATTTACCTTCTAGGATGACAAGAATTCTTACCTGCCATGCAAACAGATAAGGATTTACTGTTAGTGCATTCTAGATAGCATGGCTCTTTAGCTTTCAATTTTTTTAATCAAGTAGAATTTTTTATCAAAACTAGCTAGCTGTGAGTATGCAGTAGCAAAACTGTATCTAAAATGCAGTTGATCTTTTAGGCTCCCTATGTATTTTACTAATGCTTGAAAAAAGAATCAATTCTGTGTGCAGTCTGAGTCATTTTGCAATGAACAAGCTGTTATTTATGTTTTAACATTTCCTGAAGAGCCAGTTTCTATAGAACATCAGGGAGCAGCCATAAAATGAATATGGAAAAAAATTGGGACAGAAACAAGTAGATGTTTTTTGCAATTGGCTATGCAGAACCATTGCATAGCAAAAGGTAGGATCACATGCAGTAGAAATCGCTGGCTTTTGTGAGTTGGCAGAAAATATAATTAAAATAAAGAAGTGACATCTTATGTGACAGAACCTGAGTAGGCAGCACAGCATTTATCACCTCCTGTTCACTAGCTTTTCTTTTTTAAAATTAGTGAGATTTATCTTATGTGACGCCTACTCATGGTCTTGTTGGCATGAACGAAAACACAAAAAAGAAATCTAGCGATGTGAAATAACACCAGGAGTTACTGCAGCCAACAAAAAGGGACGAAGTCATCCCTGATGCTGTGAAATAGAACAGTACAGGAGTGGATACACGCTCCAAAGTGTTTTACTTCCTGGGGTTATTCTTGTTTGTTTTTTAGTTTTGTGCTCATAAATTCTACTTCTATCTAGGGAAAGCTATAGATTAAGCGATCTCCTGCAAAATGAGAGTTGGACTGAGATCTTGATTTCAGCTGTGTAAATTTGAAGTTATTCTGCCAGAGTCAGTGAAGTCATTCTGGGTTTATACTTGTAAGCCTTTAATCAGAATGTCAGTGAGCAGGAAGATGTGGCACCTGAAAATCAATGGTTGGTGCTGCTGTTTTTCTTTCAGGCTGGGAATTTTGACATCTTGCTTGCTTGGTTTTCTGTGCTGAGTTTTCTGATTCAGCCAGGCTGTCGACTGAGACCAGTAATATTCTCTATTAGGAGACATGGAATCTGGGAGATTTCTGAAAACACAACCAAACCAAATGAAACCAAGCCAAACCTACCTTAACACAGTTTAATTTTAGAAGACTCAAACAATTAATGATTTGGAATTCTGGATGACATGACTTTAACAAAGAAATGAAGGAGTGCTGTCACAGAAATCTGCAGATAAGAGGAGCAGAGCAGGGAAGAAGGTGAATAATTTTATGCATATATTTATTAAACCAGAGCTTGTTAAAGAGCTCAAGTAAATCTACATGGAGTGGGTGGAAGGACTGGAAACACAATCCTTAGAATAACTAGATATACAAGGTTTTAAAAAGCTACTTTTAGGAAGGCAGCGAGGTGAGAGAAAAGAGTGATCAGTATTCAGATTTTAATTTTTTATGTTGTTTCTGGTGAGTCACTTTCCAATACCCACACTTGAAGAATGCCTCTAAATGTTCCCCTCGGGTGCATGGAAGCACACACTTAATTGCAAGCTGGTGTTGATACAGTGATGCCTCCTTGGTGAATGGGATGGAGGCCAACATCCCTTCTCCCTCCCACTGTCCTTAAGATGCCAGTTAACACCAAAAGTTGAGGCAACCGTTACTTGCAGTCCAGAGAGAGCAAAACCAGCTGTTGTCCCTTTCTCACCTCCTGCCTGGTGCACCTACAATCTGACCTACAGTCGTTTGGAAACAAACGCACCAAATCTGTCCCTGAATTTGTGTGAGGTTTGTTGGGCCCTTACATGCAAAGCAATGGCTCGGGCACTATGTGGCTTGTCCTTTTTCAAGCTCTTTTTATTCCAGCAACGAATATATGTGATGTGAGTGTACCCAGTTTGTCTGCGTACAGAACCGTGTACTGCACATCGTGATCCTTGGTTTTTCAGTAAGGATTTAGCACCACACAGGCCTAGAAGAAAGGTACATGAATGCAGCACTGCACCTTGTACAACAGCTTGGTGCACATTTCACTGTGAAAAAGGAAAGGTGACAGGCTCAATGCTGAGGAGTTGGCTGTGTGATTTCACTCTGCACTGAGTGCAATGGGAGTTTTGGATGGATGATGACTGCACTGCTGTACAATTCCATTACCCTCTGCTCATTATCTTGCCTGTCCTTTTTATTACTTATTAAGTGAGCCATCCTCAGACCATCTGTGTTTTTGTAGTAGCACCTTGCAGCCTTGGAAGTAAACCTTATAAAAGCCTAGTAAAACATCTGTGACCATTTGCTAGCTATCAAGATATTTTAGGACATTAAACACCAAGCCTTGTAGACACCATGAGGCTGTGGAATGTGCAGGACATTTATCACAAAGTTTAAGGTGGCTGAATGTCCAGTAAGATCTTTTGAATAGCAGTGCACTCTTTTAAGAGGTATCTCTAGCAATGATAGGACTGTTTTACATAGAGATCTATGACAAATAGCACTGCTGCCTTCCTGCAAGTTACCAGTCTTAAAGTCATTCTGTTTCATTCATGTTTTCCTGATCAGGGTATTGGCAACAACAAAGAATTTGACAAAAGAAAAAGAAAAAAAAGAAAAAGCATTTGCAGCTGCAAGTTATAAACTGACATCTCTCATTTAAGCAGTGTCACTTACAACCAAATATTTAGACTCCAGATCAGGATAATGAAAAAACATTTTCAGGAGTGTGATGGAGCTTCTGTCTAATTGACACTTGTACTTCCCTGCAGCTGGGGAGGATAAAGTTTCACAGAAGTATGAACAAGCTGACAGCCCGAGTTCCTGCAGGCTTGACACAGTTTGTGTGGACAGTGCTTAAATCAGTTACATCTCTTACTCTTCTTCCTAAATTCTTTTGCTAATAAGAAGAGAGGTGAATACATCGTTTGTCACCTAGCAACCCCAGATGGGTGCTCGGAACAGCTTTGAATGAATAGTTGCCGATGGATTCTTAAAAATAGCTGTTTTGTTTTGTTTGGTTTGTGCAAGTGAAAGGTGTGGTCCCCCATATGTGCTTGTGTGAAATGATAAGCAGGAAACTGAAGGGAGAGTGACACAGAAAAGGAAATAAAAATGGAATCATATGGTGTAATTGGCATACATATATATAGAAAATCTGCTTCTATTCTTTTAAGTCAGCTCTGCATAAATTTGCATGACATACCTCAAGTTCCCTGCCTGTTCCATGGCATGCTATTCAGATTCTTTCCTATAGAAGAAATGGGGACATAGATACTTTGGTATGTTAAACAACACCCCCTCACCCCACAAAGTAGAAAAATTGGTTCCGGGATTCATTATTTGCTTACAGTAGGTTGTAAGATTGCTAATTCTTGCCTGCATGAGACTTCACCCTTGGATTTTAAACTTAAATAGCAACTGGTAGCAATAATTGGAACTGCATTAATGTCAGCAGCTGGGTGTATGGGACAAGGGTGGATGTGGCCAGCTGCAGTGGGGAGGAAGGGTGAACCTAACAGCTTGGCAGATTGTATTAATAAATTACAGTGAGCTCTCATTGTAAATTTGCCCTATGCTGAGGGCATAATTTTGAATGATTGTGCACAATAAGGAACAGAGAGGTTGATTTCATTAGAAATCCAAAGGTTCTGATTTGCCCAACCTTAAAACCCGAAAGTATTGCAGCTGCTATTTATTTTTGTAAGTGGAGACACTTCTTTCATTCATGCAGTAATTTAAAACACATTATTTTTGTTCAGTGTAGGCACTTTAAGAATAAAGACAGCACTATAAAATGTTTCTGAATTCTTTAAAAGCTTTCTTGGGTTTTTCTTTCAGTTTCCAGTGTTTTGTTTGAAAAATAAGAAACACATTGTGATGAAGCTCATATTTTGAAGCCTAAGCTAGAGGACGAAAGAAATTTTTCTGGAAGATGGGAGAGAGGTCAGGTGGGCTGCTTAACAACAAGGTGTTATCAATGTTTTTTGGCTCACTACCTCTGGGGTAATCCATATCACAGTGTAGGCTAGTTTTTATTTAGTTGATTTAATAATTGAATAAAGCAGTTGTCAGTTGTGTTCAGCTTACGGTCCTGTCTGCAAAGGCCGTTCCGCACACTGCCCACGTATTTATTGCAAGCTGGGTGTGTGCTGCTGTTGGCTCTTGCACTGCCTGTGTGGATGAGATGTGTGTGGCTGTGCACGCACACACTCCAGGGGACCCCGAGCACAGCGGCGGGAGCATCCGCCTCCCACACGAGGAAGGGCACGAGGAAGGGCACGAGTGAGCTCAGGCAAAGCTTGCTCTGGTCCCTCAGCCTGGTGGCAGCCGAAGAATGCCGGAGGTCTGGGAAAAGCCGTGAGATGAAACCCAGGGACCCCTTACAGCATATTTGCTTACCATCAGGATCTTGATGAAAAATGTGAATGTGACTCTCCAACCTCATTTTCACCAGAGGGGAAAAAAGATTTTGGCTAGCTTGTGGTAGCTAAGGGGAAGCAAAATCTCAGCAAGGTTTAGGCAGTTTGCAAAAGGCTCTTAGCAAAATTATCAAAACAAAAGGGAACTTGCTGTAGAGGTAGAAAATGCTTACATCAAAATATAATTCTGAAGTTACTGACTGGGTCCTTTCATGCATTAGAGACTGTTAGTTTCTTCTGAAAATTATGCTGGGCTTTTCTAATGTACATTTTAAGGTCTAATCAGTATCCCATAGCATGGTGTGTGACTGGCAGTACTGAGACACTACATTTCGTCTCAGAAGCTGGTAATGGACCATCTGCAACTGATTGATGGCAACAGTGGAAAATGCTAATTGGAAGCAAGTTAGTGTGGTCATTTAACCACATCTTTATAGTGAAATATACTTACATTTCCATTTAAATATGAAAAAAAAGCAAAGATGTAGCAGTGAGACTCTAAATATTTTAAGATGTCCGGTATAATAATTTTGTGCTGTCTTTTGGGTCAGGAAAGAATGATGGATTGTCTTCATTCCTCTCTTGTGTTGAATATTGCTAATGCCCAATTCGCTCTTAATTTTTAATATTTTTCCATATTTATTTTGTTATTATTCAGTCTTCCAACTTTAGTAAATGCTAGATTTCAGCTTTTCTCTAATTCTGCCCTGTTATTTCAGATTCTTCGCGTTAGTTTAAGTTTTTATCCATTTTTTCCCACCCCCTCTAATACGTCCAGAAGAGAACTGGACTGTCATGAGCTAACAGGTCTCTATGTAGGGTCAGAAATTTTATTCAACATTATTTTTCTCCTTGGCTATTTGATCAGGCTGCAATCAGACTTTCTGTCACAGTCTCTTGGCAGTATCTTGCCAGAGACATTGTACTGGTGGAACATTGTGCTCGTGTGTGTATGGATGTGGCTCTACAAAACAACATGTTAGGCAGGGGCTTCATCCTCCAGTTTGAAAGGACCCCCAGCAGCAGCCAGTGAAAGCATTGCCACGTGCCTTATGAAGTATGACTGATGTATGACATTTTCCTACATGAAAACCATCTATAGTGTCACGTCTTTTCCTCCAAGCCCAGCTTTGGCCATCTGCTTGAATACTGAGCTGCTCAGGAGGCCTGGATGTTTCAAAAATACTCTAATTACATGTTATCATACCCATGCAGTTGGCTTGCTCTTGTGCAGCGTTTTTGTGTGACACTGCTGTGTTGTCTGACTGGCCTTGCTCACTGAGTGAGGGATGTGAAGCCCTTTTTTGGATGCAGTTTCATGTTGTGTACTGGGGTTAATGGCCCCCAAAATCCTTGCCATAGCTATGGTAATGGTGTAGCATTTCTGACTCTTGTCTGCCTGTTCCTTATCTCAGCTGTGGTTTGTGTGTACTATCTTCTCTCTTTCCTGTACATTGGATAATTAGTCCCTGAAATTTGTCTCTTCGTGTGAAAATCCTTCAGTTGCTAATCCACCAAAAAAGCTACGTGTATTTTTAGAAATCCTGGGATTTTACTTGTTCCAGCAGTGGATTTGAATTTTTAAAAGCTAGCTATTGAATTTTGCAACTAGGTCCTCCTTTTCATAAAACACAATACTGACTGCATGTTTTATCAATATAATGTGGAAATGATATTAATCCAGTATTTTGACAGTTACATAGTGATAAAACTTGTAGAAAATAAGAGCTGAGAAAATGATGTCTGAACAACAGGCAGGAAGGTAAGTGCTTAGTTTTTTGAAGCATGAAGTACATGAAGTAATTTGAGGGATTCAGACATGAGGTCCACCTAGGCAAATACTCTGTCTTTAACAGCAACGAATAAAAAACAGAGAAATAAAAAAACCCCAACATGTTTCCCCTAGGTATGTGTGCTGAACTTCCAGACACTCATGGCTTAGGCACCTCTTGAGATAAAGTGTCTTTCATGCCTAGTAACCTTTTGTGTAATTTTTTTTTTCATCAGAAAACATGTCTAAAATTTTCTTTTATTTATATATACTTTCCTGTACGCAATATCCAGGCACAATGAGTTCTGGAGTTAAAGCACATATCATTCAAAAAGCTCCCTCCTTTTTCTTGGCTCTCTGAACATTTTATTTGATGCTCCTAGTTTCTAAATTATGATTTTGTAGGCCTTTATTTCATCCTTCTTTGATTTTGTTCCTCCAGGCTGAAGACTTCTGGTCTGTATACTGTTATCTTGTCCAGATGCTGTTTCTGCCTTGAGTGGTGTTGCTCTTCTCTGCATCCTTCTCTGTACCTTGTTCTTCTGTATGTTCCTGGAAACATCCTGGAAGCATATTGATGTGATGAGGGATTGCTCCTTGAACAAAGATTTCTCATTCATACGTGAAGTGATTCCTCTCCATTCTAATGAGTGCTTTCCTTCTCTCTTTGTGGCTGTCATGCGTTTAACACTAGTAAGTTTGAATCTTAAGATTTTCTGCCATTTATAACTGTTTTTATTTTCTGTTGGGTTCATTTGTACCTGTAGTCGTTCTTGGCAGATTACCGTGCATTTTTGAGGAAGGGACTTTTCTCCCTTTTCTGTGACTCTTTTTCAAGCTGTTTATATTTCTGAACTTACTAGTGCTGATCCAGAGTTTAGTATTACTTTGAGTGTGTGTGTGAGCCATAATCAACAATTTTAAGAATGGTCCATTGAATCCATTAGCAAGGAACAAACATGAAATGGAAGATAGAAATACTATAAAATTACTCTGCTTCACTATGCAGGCAAAAAAAAAAAAGAAAAAAGCTAATGGATATACTTTAGCAAACAGGTAAGTGCCTGGGAGATGCTGAATAAAGAATTTTAGACTTCTCTTGGCAATGTGGATTTTCTTTGTAATGAGTTGTAGGGATCACTTTTCAGTATAGAGAGTAAGCTAACAGCAATATTTGACTTTGTTTTGGTTTTGTGGTTTGTTGTTACAGAATAATCATAACTCAGACTGGATCAAAGATAAGTTTGATGAACCAGGGACTTCATTAACATTTTGCATTCCACATCTCATGACTGGATTAAAAGGTCTTTCATGTTCTTTGAAGAGAAAATATGTTGGCCCTCTATAGGACAGCCTCAGAATCCCAGTTGGAGTTGGTACCATAGGGCCAAGATTATACAAAGCAAAAACAATCTTCATCCCTTCCACTGTGCCTATATCTCTGCTTCAAAAACATTTAATGATTCACATATTTGTGCTTAGCTGTGCAAACCTATTTATATTTTATCCATTTTTCCCTTGTACTCTGTAACTGCTGTGTTTGAATTTTCTTTTCCTTACATTCTTACAACAATAATATTAAAACATTATAGGTTTATGTGTGTGTATGCTCGGGTTTTTTTTCGGTCGGGAGCTTAAACAATAGAAAACATTTTGTTCTCCTTCTGTCAGGAAAGAGCTGTTGTTTTTGCTTTGCAGTCCAGCCTAATTTGCACCTGTGTGCAAAGGGGACTTGAGGGAAGAGGAGAATTCCTGTGAGACTGGGTTCATTTTGCTGCTGCTAACAGAGGAATAGGAGGAGTCAGAATGGAGACTGCTGTTTCTGAATTATGATGTCTTTGCAAAAAGTACCTCTTCAGGACCAGTTCCCTCAGTATTTGCCACTGAATCCTTAGTGAGAGAAGCAGCAGCCAGTCTGGCTTTCTGGAGATCTCCTTGAGGCAATGCAGGACCAATGATGGTCTATTTTCACCTTTTGTAACCTGTTATCCTGCCTGAGAGCTGAAGTTGCCTACAGCCCAACCCTGCAACACCTTGTCAGAGTACAAGTACTGCATTCTGCAGCCCTTCCCCAGCAAATCTGGATCACCTGACAACATAAAGCAAGTCAGATCCTGGATTGTTAGTGCAAGAGACGACATTTGTGGAGATTCCAGTAAAAACTGTAGTGATCTCATGGAAACCCATACAACTTACTCTGATGGACTTTCGAAAAGAAAATCGAACTACTGCATTTCATACATTTGTTTGGGTGAAGACAAGTGAACTAGATGATTGGATCACTGCAGAGAAGCTGCTTTTGTGCCAATTGACAGTCGAAATTAGGTACAAAATTGCTCAGAGGACTGGAATTTAGTTACACAAATTTAAAATTAGAAGAACATTTTGTACTTTATGAAGCAAAACATATCTGTAACATTTGGTACAAGCTAACATTAGTCAGGGTAATTAAATTCAATGTTTTTAAAGATTAATTGATGTTTTACTTCAAGTGCTTTAGCAAGCACAGAACTAGGAGGAAAAAAGTATTGCTCTGCTATGTTTTCTTCTTTCATGTGTTCTGGTACATTAATTTTCCAGGGTCAGAGAAGTGGCTGGTTGGGTGTATTCTCTTGATTTCAGGTAGTTTTCAAAAGCAAATTACTGCCCCAAGGAGATAAACAACATTTTTAAAAGTCATCTAAGAATTTAAAAATAGAACTAACTGAAAAAATATTTTCAGTTACAAGAGAAGTATTGATTTATTATTTACTTTGGAAATAACCAGGAAGATTAAAAAAAAAAAAAAAAAAAGGAAAACCTAATCCCCTCCCCCATGCTATTTGCAGAAGTTTTCATTGCAAGACAAATTCTTGACACCTTCACATAGAATTGAAAGAGAAGTCGTATAAAGCTGTTTTCCTGGATTTCTTACCTTCCAGGCTCGTGGAGAGTAGGTGCACATCAAAATGCTGAGGCCAGCAGGAATGATGTCAAGCGTGCTTGGTCAGTCAAGCTCTACAGACTGCCAGGGGGAGATGGAGCTGTGACCTCTGAGACAGGGGAGGCGACTCTTGCAGTCAGTTTGGGGAAACTGGGATTTAAGAACCTTTTGGAATCTTCAATATCTGTGTCCTCTGTGCAGTCAAGCAGGATCCCACAGCTGCTTGATAAAACCCTTACGAGCCTGCCTGCTCGCAGCAAATCCCCAGCACAACAGTCAGCATTGTTACAGTGGAAGAAATGAGGTAACCCCCATTGGTGAGCATGTGGCCCTTGCTGCATGTGAGGTAAAACAGTTTCTATTTTAAATCTCGGCTGTATTTTTCATTCAGTTCTTATTTTTACAAAAGCATTGAATAAATATAATATCTCTGTGATCACTGACATTTTAAAAATGCTGAAAAATAGTTTAGTCTTTTTGGGACTAAAAGAACTTACACTCACTCTGTCAGCTCTTGCAGTAGCATTACTGTGGCTGATGCCTCACAAAACTATCGGATTACATGAAGAAAGGCTCAAAATTGTGATATCCTTTAGATGGCATCAAGTATTCCTGTCAGACATATGGTAACTGGCCAGGTTTCCCCTTTTACTTGGGAGCTTGTACTATGCCAAGAAAACCCCAAAACAAAGCATTTCATGCAGAATTTGAAGATACATGATAGCAGAATAGGCTTTTATCCCCATCTCTTAAGGTGTTTGTAGAAGCCAAGCACAACCTAGCTCACAGGATAGCAGACATAGGTAATAAGAAGAAAAATTTCTGCTCTATAAAATTTACTATATAAGTTAGACCAGTAACAGTATGAATACTGACAATAGGCCATGCTAGATAAGATGGGGTGATTGTGGTAAGTGCTTTTGAAAGCAATTTTACCAAAAGACATGGATCTTATTTTTTCCGTTAGGTGGCTTATTTGGTTTGGTTACTTTTTTTGCTTTTTGTTTTGGTAAAAACCCTTATTTTTCCCTTTCTGTTTTTAATTGGCAGGCAAGAGAGTGGGAGTAGACTGTGCTACAGCAGAAGTGAGCAGAGGAAAACTCATTTGCTGGAAGCTGTAGTTACAGGGGGATCAAGTCAAGCCACAGAACTCATCCTGGCAAGCGGCACTTGTTCTCACGCAACCCAGTCCTGTGAGTAAAAAGTCTTTGCATTTGGAGTATTGCACATCGATGCCTTCTGTATTTGGCCCTCTAACAGTGATGAGGTCAGAAAGGAGTCAGGGAGGAGTGTGCAGCAGTCTTGTTGTCAGGGCAGCTTAAAATAACAGATTTCCCAGCCCTGGGAATCAGCAGGAGAAGGGACAACCAAAGATTTGATAGGATATAGCTAGCATTACTTGGAACCAGCCCTGTTAATCAACAAGGAAGTGAAAAAGAGACACCGTTTGAGATCTAAACAGCAAAATCACAAAATAGAAGAGTAATTATTTTGAACACTGGTTATGGAGAGAAAAGGTACTTGGTTGGTAAGCACCAGTCTATGAGGAAATGTAGGAATTCTAAGTAGCAGTTCCAAGGAGATGGAAGTGTTGGCCAATTAATACCTGCAGATATCATCTCTATCATGTGTTTTAAGTCTATTCACCTTAGTAGAAAATATGTGTGGATCTTGAAAACATTTTTATGTAGGCAGTGCTGAGAGTGAGATTGAAGCTGTGTGTTCCTTATCTGACAGTATACAAGGCCAATCATTACAAGAGGTCAAAATTGATGGCTCTCTCATAATTTTGAATATTAACTTTTTTTTAGAAAAGGTTTTAGAAGGATTTTAGAAAGAAATTCTGATGTAAGTACAGAAGTTCATGCAAATTAAAAAACAACAAATATTTGATGATGAAGAATAAAAAATGCCAGATATGAATTTTTACAAGAAAATAGGAAATAATGCTACCAGAACTGGCTAAAATAGAGGTGTTTCAAAATCAACGTGCATTTCCAAAGGAGAAATTTTAATGAAGGAGCACTAGTGAGCTGAGCATGTGGCAGAAGATTTTTCAGACCTCTGAATCTAAAACTTCTTCTGGACTTGATCATATTCCTGCTGGGTTCAGTAAATTTATTTTGACATTCAGAGTCAGGGGGTGGGGGAGAAACCTGTTTGTTAAAAGTTATTATTATGGAGAATCAGAAATGAGTACTCATTACTGAACTCTGGGAGAAGATTAGTCAGCAAGCAGCTGGCTTTGACCTTGGAATGCAGAGGCGCAGGAATGTATGGGAGTCAGGGAGAACTCTGTCATGGCTTGACTGACATCCGCCTACTCCTGTAGATGTGTTTGAGATGCACATTCTGTCTTCCTTTGGAAATCAATCTTTTGGGAACCTGTTTTCTTAGAATGCAATATCTTAAATTGCTCTGCAGGAAGGGGATACACTATGAGGAGCAAATGGCAAGTTTATAAGATCATTCATGTTACACAGCAGTCAAGAGACAAAAAAATATGCATGTCAACTATTATGAGTTCAGTAAACGCCTAATGAATGACTGTGACATTGATTTTAATATGCAAATTAAGGCAAATGTGTTTAGTGCCAGGAGAGAAGAATGAAAATGAGAATCAGTTATGATTAAAAATCCCATACCGTGGCTGGGAAGGAAAGGTATTCCACTGTCAGTGATAGGTATGGCTGACAGAAATGTGTAAGGAGAGCAAATGAAGAAACGCGTATGCTGTGTTTTGTAAAGAGGAATGAGACGTGGAATGAATGCAAAAACGGAAATGTAAGAATTGTTGTCTTTAGACTAACATATATGACATTTTTCTGCAAAGTAAATAAGCTTAGCATATGTATCTGTAGCCTCCTTATAGTCTATAGAAATCGGTATTCGAATGACAAAATAAAAGACAAAGAAAAAAATAGTTTTTTAATTTTCTGGTTTATGTACTGTAACTACTCACATAAATGTTATTGGTTCCTATTAGAATTTGGTTATAATTCCTATGGTGATCTGAATTTATTATGCTGCCCTGAAAGATTGCCAAATGTGAATTGCTGCAAAGTGAAATTAAATTGGGTTGCTTTCAAATATATAGTTATATATAATATAAAAGTAGAAATATCAGAAGGAATGTTCTTTCTGTGATACTCACTGGAATTATGTTGAGGAAATTTAAGCAAATATATAAAAATGTCTTTCATGGCATGATAAATGGATTACATAAAGCACCTTTATAGATTTTAATTCACCTTCATTAACTTGAATCCTGGTTAGGCTTCAGCTTTCTAGAGGCAGAGCAGAGCAGAATCTCCTGCATTCTGTGATGGGACAGTCCTTAATTCAGGGCTGCAAAGGCTGTGCTTCCTAGGAGCAAGTCACTGAGAAGGCAGTGCCCTGTTTGCACATGGCCACTTGTATAGGGCAGGCTTCATTTCCTTCTCCGTTGAAAGTCAAGGACACAGACATCACCTCCAGGTGAGACAGAAGAGCACTTTTATTCCCTCCTGCAGGACACTGTGATGATGATGCTTATTGCATCATGCATGCATTGTGGCTAAATACCACAACCTATTCCTGAGAATGCACATTTGCCAGATAGATGGTGACTGCTATGTTACAGTGATGATTCCAGCTAAATATATTGTACTTTTCATGAGATTTTTCTATTACCCAATAAATATCACCTTAACTGGTTGTAGGGTGAGAACAGAAATATCTCTTTAAAAGCTTAAGGCTTGAGTGCTGTACTGCTCTAGTAAAAACCTATCACAAAGAAATTTCATGTTGGAGCTAGGATGAAGAAGATCTGTATTTAGACTCTATATTTTGAAATAATTTCTAGTTTTTAAAATAAATTATCTATGTTAGTGAAGGGCTGTCATTGAATCACAGAATGGGTAAGGTCAGAAGGTCGTCTGGTCCAACCTCCCTGCTCAAGCAGGGTCATCCCAGATCACATGGCACAAGATTGTGGCCAGATATTTCTTGAAAATCTCCAGTGAGGGACTCCATAGCCTCTCTGGGCAATCTATTCCAGTGTTCCACTAACACATTGCTGCACATTTAACATCCAGGATTTATAGCTTCCTTTGCTACATTTTATGCCACCAGTGGGACTACACATATTCTGTGGCATGCCTTTTATTAATTAGGCTTTATCCATTTGATTTGGGGACAGACAGAGGAACTTAATATATTATTACTAACTAATGAGAAAATTCTACTTTCTGATGATTAAATTTTCAAAAGTAATTTGAAATATAGATTGTACGCTCTTCACAGGGAGACATCATCAGATGGACTTCATTAATTAATCAGCAACATTTGCTTCATAGCATGGCTATGCAGGTGCTAGAATAAAATAACTATTATTTGAAGTTGTTTTTCACATTTTTCATTGTTCTATGGGAAAATGGCCCAGGGCTTATTTTCTCTGTGATGTTAGCTCCATTTATAACTCAAATTCTGTAGAAAAGGAAAATGCCTTAACTTTAATATGTGCTAGTACTTCTGGATTGAACTATTAATCTGAATCACTCAAACTGATCTTGTCTCAAGTTAGTGTAGCTGATTAGATTGTGTGGATGTGGATTGTATCTGTGTTGGTGCAGCAAGTCGTGTTGGTTTGCTGTAATTCCCCCCTTCCCCATACAATAACGCAGACAGTCAATTTCTCCCATGATTCCTTCTTGGAAAAGAAAAAATTGTGGCTCAGCTTATTGCAGCAAATAAAGTTGTGTGCAATCATCTTTAAAAATCTTTGTGCCAGATGCAGCCAGTGGTAGTGCCTTTCGTGGGCTCAGCTCTCAGTGTGCTATCCTGCAGTGCCAAAATTACAGGCTAACTCTTGCAGTGAAGACAGACTCTCCACTGTCTGCTTCCTCTAATGTTTGAAAAAGCAAATAACATCCCTCCTTCCTTCCTTCCTTCCTTCCTTCCTTCCTTCCTTCCTGCCTTCCTGCCTTCCTGCCTTCCTGCCTTCCTGCCTTCCAGTGCTCTTCTGTCCATTCCTCCGCTGATGCGGGACTGCAGGTTTTACAGCATCTGCTTCTGGTCAGAATTACTAGTGGAANCTCCCTCCCTCCCTCCTCAGTGCTGTCTGTGCTTGGAGGAGCCCAGCGGCTGATGCAGCAGAGAGGGTGAGACAGAAAAGCAGCACAGGGTGAGGTCAGACACTTCCTTGCTGTGCTGTGGACAAAAGAAAGGACTGAGCTTTACACTGTAAAGCATCATGTCAGATGTCTGACTGCAATGGTCCATCGCCCTGGAGGACCAGGACCTCAAATCAGCACTGAGATGATGACTGAAGTTCACACTGTTAAAGTTTGGCATGCTTCATTGTTTTGCAAGGATTTATTGATGCAGAATTCTTCAGGGACATTGCTGGGGGAGTAGCCATGAGACTGGTAAATCTCTCTCCTGGAATCTCACTTGCTGGCAGAGAACCCCTTCAGCTGAACATGAAATTCTTACTTCCGATTGTTTATCTATGTACTCAAGTTAAAAGTCAAATTGTTAGGGACAGAAATGAACGTGAGCAGAAATATGATGATTAAAGAAAAAAGGTTGGAAGATGCAGGTTTTAGTCGTGGCTCTAGACTACTTATAACCAAGTAAAGTAAACAAGTTAGGTCCATTGAGAATTAAGCTAAAGTCTCTACAGTTTGAAATCATCCTCTGAATTTTGCCTGACTTTTTGACAGAGACAAAGACATCTTCATGGAGATGGCAGAGATCACACTGACAGAAAAGATTCACCTGTGTAGCTCCAGGAGGGAAGGGTGAATGTCAGGATGAGATGTGCTCTGCAGAGAATAGCTTTTAGGCACTGCAAATGCCTGCTTCTTAAAGCGGTCATTGGAGCAACGTCTGGAGAACCAAGTCTTGAATTATCCTGATCTGGGACTGAGTCAGGACATTACTGCTAAATAGCTGCAACACAATAATTATCACAATAGACTCAGATTTAGCCCTTTCCCTGCAATAATGCAGAACTACATAAAAATCAAGAAACTACTTCAAAGAAATGAAAAGGAGGTGCCAAAAGAAAAAAAAAATGTTTGTGGCATAACATGGAGATTGCTTAAATATAATATACTGGAATGTCAGAATAAATGTATTCTGTTTATGGAAAAAGAAAACTTGGAAAAGAACTCCAAACAAGTCTTCAAAGTTAGACATCAGAGGGAGGGGGAATTACTAGGAGTTAAGAGGCCTAAAATGAGCATCACATTCAAATGGAAAAAGAACATAAGTTAAATGTAAAATTAATAAGGCAGGGGAAAAAAAAAGACTTCGGGGAACAATTTTCTAAAGACGTAAAAATTAAAAATATAGTTATTTGTCAAACATATTAGAAAACCTGCCAGAAAGACTGTGGGGCCAATAGATGATCATTGTTTCGTAGCAGTTCTCACAGGGCAAAAATGCAGAAAAATTAAACCAATCCTTTTCAGTGAACATCACCACCAAGAAGACATTGAAACCAGAGGGCTTTGTATTACAGGGATCAGAGTTTGAAATAGAACTTTCTCAAATGAAAGTGTCAAAAGAATAAGGTTTAGAAGACATAGATAGAGTGAATGCAGACAAATTACCAGAATCAGGTGCTATTTATTTGGGAGCCCTGAGAGAACATAAATATGAAAATGGAAGCCTTCAGCTATGCTATGGAGTCTACAGATTAAATCAGTTGTGGTACTAGAAGAGAGTGAAATGGCAAATATAAATTTAACTTTTAAAAAGGATTAAAGTTGGATAGGGAATTCAGACAATCTATAAATTTGGTGTTTTGTGAACTGTTAGAAGACATCCTAGACAAATCTAGGACCTAGACATTCTAATAGACAAAAGAGTAAGAACAGTATAAGGAGGGAGAAGTGACACAACTTTTGGAAGGGGATTAGTATCTTTCAAATCTATTTGGATTGTTTGATCATCACTGAATACACTGAAAAAGTGATCCAGTGATCAGCCAAAAAACGTTATTACAAGGTCCTTTGCTGAATTCTCTTAAAGAAATTAAGTTGTGGCAGAATGGGGAGAAGTTTCTCTGTGTATTAATAACTGTTTAAAAGGTAGGAAATATAAAGTAGGGATAAAGAGTCTTATTTCACAAGGGAGGAATGTAATGGAATTCCTTAGGTGTCTATGCTGAGGTAGTCACTGTTAAATATACTAATAAATAGTTATACATGGTATAATTGAGGTGTGTGCTTGCCTGTATAACATACATATATGTATATTTATATCTGTATTTGAATATACAGATGACAAGGTAACATGAAATTCATATTCCTTATCTACAAATAAAAGTGGAGCACTGAGGAAAACTTATTGTGTCTACATACCCACAGTGAGATCAGCACCACATTACCATGCAGGACAGAGTCCAGAGTCACTGGAGATTGTTCTCTGAAAACATTGGTTCAGCACTCAGCACTGCTCAAAAAAAGCAGACAGAACATTAAGAAAGACTATTGGGGGTAAAAAAATGTGGTGTTTACTATTTTGCCTTTTATGATAATGTGAATAAGCACAGTTCATCTATGTCATGAGTACATTTGTGGAGGTCTGAGCATAATTCCTTGCATTTCTAAAAAAAGTTATATGATTATAAAAACACTATAGCTCTCTCTTTTGACATCTATATAGGCTATGTGTTATTTATATGGTAAGGATTGTTGCTGTATAGAGCAGATCCTATACAAGGAGGGATGCCTGATATGCTTCAGGTAGCAAGGGAGGGGGTTGAGAGGACAGCTATCATTGGGCAGCAGATTTCAGACATTTTCATTCAGGGCAGAATTAGTTTTGGACGTCACTGCTATTAGTAGGGGCTAAAAATGTAGTTGGATCCAAATAATGATTACAAAACAAGTATGTAGAGATGTCAATTGAAAGTTGTGGCCACAGTGCCACAGCAGTGTCACTTCATTGACTGGCACTGCTGTGCTTCGGCTCCATCCAAAGCCAGATGTCCATTTGCCCCTGCCCCATGACCCTCTGGTACAGGTATTGGCATACACCTGAGGCTGTTTCAGGTCTCTGAAACGTAGCACCATTAGTCTCTTAGTTAAAGGATTGCTGTTCTGTCATCTCCTTTTGCTGGTTCGTGCCAACACCTGGATGAAGGGGTGGGCAGGACTATATTGTTGGGGAGCACAGTGCTATTTGGGTTTATATTGACTCAATCTGCCTTGTACCTGCACCCTGAACTGGGAGAAGGACGTGGAGGACGTTGTCTGTTCTTATACTTCTTGCTGAAGCATTTTGCACAGGCTCTTATCACGGGCAGGGTGGATGGGGTCTGGTTCAGCTTGCTTGTGTTCTTATGGCTTTTATTGATTTGTTGGTTTGTTTCTGTTAGGTTTAGCTTCCTGGCTGCAGAGGATGAAAGTCAGACTTTTCTCTCTTTTTTTGAGAGTTAGCTGAAAGGCTTGGAAATTAATTCTAGGCCAGTGCAAATAGAGGGACTAGAAAGTTTTTCAAAGAGTTCCTTTTTCCTCATCTTGGTTGTTTCGTCTGTGGCCAGAAGGGAAAAGACCTTGCAAGGTGCTCTCACACTCTTGTCTAAACATAAGGCTCTACACTTCCATGTTTCCTCTCATGGTCCTGACACAGTTAAGCATAAGATAACACTTTTTGAGTCGGAATTGGTTGGTCTTAGGAGTCATGTCTCAAACCTACGACTTCATATGTCAGGCTCTCTGCCCTGAGAGAGCCATTCCTGCTTGCTTCATGCCTGAGTGGGACACAACAGATCTGCACAATCATGCTTGGGAACACCGTGTAACTTACCTAAGCTGAGCTCCAGGCTATGAAGCCAGGTACCACCACGTGCCGCACACACGGGATGATGGACCCAGCCTTACTTCATTTGTGGCCCAAGATAGAGTAATGTCACGGACAACACCCAGCAGGTAGGTATGATTTGTAGAAGCATTGTTGACTAACTGGTAGCTTATGTTAAATGCATGTGTGGGAAGAAACCACACACTTCACATACAGGTATATCTGCAATTAAATAAAGAAGTGGGAATGCATGGAAGAGCTGCCTGTTGAAAACTATTCTCTCAACTCCTCTGAGAGCCAAGGAAATTCAGAAACCCTCTGCAATTTCTAGGTTGCATAAACAAACAAACAAACAAACAAATAAATAAAAAGGTTAGTTGAAAATTGGTGTGACTTAAGTATAATGATCTTCTTAGAAAGGCTGACAACTCCAAGAGGAAATATTCATGCTTTGCATGAAATATAGTAGTTTAATATCCACATTAGCACTCTGTCTGTATTAGAGCCAAAATATTAATTTCCCAGCCTTTAGAATATCATAATTTTACATCATTAGGTGCCATTCAATGCAACAATCATCTGTTTTTTAAAAGTAGAGAGGCTTTAAACAGAATGAGAGAGGAAATTAGTGTTTGCACAGGCCAGTAGATTTGTCTGAAACCATGTACACCTATTTCTGGTCTCTTGTTTCCATAAATAATAGATTGACAGCTTCGTGGTTAGCAGAGGAAACATGGTGCGTGTAAATGTCAGACAAATAAATTCAAACATTCCATTTTTTTTGTGATGAATAGCTCAGTGTAAAGTTCTTATTGTTCTAAATAATACTCCTAATTTCATTTTCCTGGTCCTTTAAATGAGCTTGAGGGTAATGTGACAAAAAAAGTGGGGGTGAAAAAGGAAAAGGAAATAAAAGATGAGTCTGTTCATACCTCCTGAGCAATTACAGTTTCTACATGTTTAACAAAAAGCTTCCTAAGTAAGACAGGGTTGTTTGATGGAAATATTTAACAAAATTGTGTTATTTGGTAGAAAAATCTAACTGATTTCTATTACTTACTGTATCTTATACCAACCCCAAGTGATGGCTTTAATACAGGAATGTATTTTTTCTAACTGCTCTGTGTGGTGAGATAAGGACACTGAGCTTGACTGTTGCTCACAGCAGAATAGAGCCAGGTTATAAGGCATTCTATGATTGAAACTGATCACATCATCTTGTCATCAGGCATTAGTAATCTTTGGCAAGTAGTTTTCTCTTTGATCTGCTACCCCCAACTGTTTTCTGGTGGATCTGTGGACTTCAAATTGAGAGTGAATGTCTGACTGAAACCAGACATGTTTTCCTTATCTTTCCTGGATTCCTTTGAAGGAAAAATATTCTCTGTGTGTGATTCTGTGTGGAATATGGATTTTTGATACCCAGTGCACTTGATTTATTTCTTCATACTTTTTCATGCTAATTTTTAATGATTAAATATAATTAGCTCTCTACAGAACCACCTGGAAAGCAGTGAGAGGAATGTGGGGACTGGTCAGGGAAGGAAAGAACAGGGCTGGCAGCCAAGGGGGCCAAAGCCCAGGGCTGGGCTTCTGCAGGGAGGCCAGCGCAGTAGAGAGATATAATGAGCAGTTAGATCTCGGAAAGAACAGAAATTATATTTGCTGGGGACCGAGGGACTGTGCAGGGCTTGGGGTACTTCAGAGAGTCACTGGACTAGCTGGAACCGGTCCTATCAGCGGAGATACAGCACAGCAGGAGAGACTGGATTGTAAACCTTCATTTGCACTCTGAAATAGTGGCTTTGGGTTGATAATGGTTAAAAATCTGTTTGGGGAGCTCACTTTAAGATGATCTACATAGGTCATGCTCAGAGTTCTGTCTGACTTGGTGGTCCTTTACATACTCATCTTTGCATGCACTGGTTGCCGTCGCCAAATACAACTCACACTTAACACACAGGTCTGATAGCTGCACCTAGTGAACACTAGAAAGGAGACATGCAAACTTATCATCTAGTTGCAATCTATCATTTTGAGTGATGTAGCACTGCAGGATCTAGGACTGCTTGGAAGAATTGGGCCTGTACAAAACAAAGGCACTGCTTCAAAGCCTGTTAGACAGTCACAGATTTTTGTAGGAAACCATGATCTTAGGAGTCTCCCTTTTTTTGGAAATATTTGCTCTGAGCAAATCTCCTTAACATAGAGAATTCATGGCATGTTCTATGAATGTCTGCAGAGAAAAGGTCTCCTGCTTTCTTCTTTGCCTCCTCATGTACCGAAAGCCAGAGTTGTGGGATAGAGTTAGGATAATGATGAGATATTGCTATTCTTGTTGTAGACCAAGACATCTCTGTCTGTGAAATTCATAAAGATGTTTAGAAAATAAAGTAATCAACTTTTTATGTATACACAGAAATGTTTTACGGAACAAAACTGACTGCCCACCATCTGCTTTTAATTTTTGGGTAAAGCTCTTGGTACTGCCGAGCATTCCTAAAATCAGGCCCTCTGAGAGTTCATTTATAGAAGCAAAGAAACCAACTTTCAGTGTGCAAAATCCTCTCCTTTATAAGTTATTTGTAGGTCCAAATATCTCCATGGAGCCTAAGAATGGGTCTTCTTCCTATGTGTCAAAATGACCTCCACCGTTACTCACAACGGAGTTTGTGATCACATCACCCTTGGCATACTGGCAGATTGCTCATGTATAAAGGCACATCATATTTCCAGTCAATTTAGTGTAGAGATTCTTTTACTACTGCAGGCAGCATTTTCATCTGAGTTATATCTGTGGAGAAAGAGCTACAGGCACCTGTTTTTTGCTGAGACCTATTTAACATATGAGTGAGCCTGAGATGGATGCAACCCAAGTCAGAAACTGTAGCTTAGTGTTAAAGTAAAATATTTCCTAAGAACTTTCTAAAGGCTGAAACTGGTGACCTAGAGTTGTGTTTGTCATCCTGTTTTCTGCAGTATTGATTGATTCAGCAGCAGATACTAGTTCTGCAGGAGTTGTTCAGTGTAGATTAAACACCTAAGTTGGAGAAAATTTTGAGCCTGAGGCCTCTTACGATTATGTCAAGGTTGAGTTGGTGATGGTAATAGCTGAGCGGTTTTGGCATTTTCTGCCTCTTCTTGTAAACAACACCTCTATTATAAATGATGTATATAACATAAAAATACTGTGTACCCTTTGATTCTGATACTTTTAAATGATGATTCTCTGAGAGCGAGGTGAATATTTGGCCTCCTGCTAGTGAGAAGAAGGCGGCTGTCAGAACATGCCTTATAGTTCCTATCTTCTCTCTTTTTCTTGTATTATTTTATTCATCAGATGCATGCTTTGCATGATTCCCAAAGTCATGACTGATTTGAATTTTGTATTGTCTCTGTCTCTGGAGTTTAAGGTACTTGGCCTGAAGTTTGATATATTAAGAATTTACAAGTATAAACAAAGGCGAAAGGAACACTGATGTAACAGTAGCTGATTAAGAAAAACACTGTCCTGGAGGTAACTCAGAACTTCAATGCATTAAAATTTGAGAGTTTTCCAAGTGAAAGTTTATAAACCCCAACTTTGGTGTACAAATTAATGTAAATTAGTACAGTATTTTAATGAGGTGATAGAAAGTTGCATTAAGAAAAAAAAGTAACTCTGGAAGTAACTTTATGAGGGTTGTGTAGGATATGGATATAGATATATATGAGGGTGAGAGATCACAATCTGAGCATAGGAAAAAAGCATATCCAACCAACAAATACCAAAGTATTGTGGAACTCACTATGAATGCTATCAGTATTTGGAAATTTGGCCATTTACTACTCTTAGTAAGCACTAAAAGCTAACTTTGCATTAGATGTTAATACATGAAATGGGTGAAAATGTGTCTATTATCTTCTCTGGAGAAGCTTCTGCAATGAACTGTTGAACAATTCTTAAGCATTTGTAGGGGTTTTGCTATGGAAGTATGAGCAAAATGAATTAGTCCCAAGGCTTGGAAAGTTTATTCTGACCTATAAAACATACTCTGATCAGATTAAAAAGAAATGTTAAATAGATTTCAATAGTCTATTGAGGGATCAGAAGGAAAATGGGGTTTTACCTTGTACCAAAATGTTTACAAAGCCATCTTCTCTCTACACCCTGAACTATAACCTACATATCACAAAAGTTTTATTGGAAATTTAAGGAATTGTGTGAAGGCATGGCACATACACTGTTCAGCCCACTCTGTCCTCAATTGGACAGAAACTGGGGTTTGTTTTCCAGTGTTATGGCTGTAACAAAGCGAGCAAAACCATCCAGAGATGCTCAGAGATCTGTACATAGATGTTCTTGGGGTGGTTCAAGCCTAGGCCTTTGAAACATACTTGAGCCATAACATGAAGAAACAGGTCTAAAGCTGAGAAATATTGAGAGCTGGAGTAATTTTCACCTCCCTGTTGCAATATCACAGAGATGATGTTTTAGTGTCATGTTTGAATATCACCCAAACTCACAGGCTATTGGCCAACCAAAAGGAGACCTTGCACTGTTGAGCTACAGAGTTTCAAAAATGCAGCATGAATATTGTACAGGCTGCTAGATAACTCTATGTGAATAAAGCCATCAAAGTGCTATCATTATTATTTTTTGTTGTTATTTGGAGAAATTAATGTGCTGATTTGTGTCAAGTGGTGCTATTAAAGAGCAGTGTAACTTGCAGAAAGGTTATGCCCTGATGGTTCATTTAACAGAAATGAGGTTTATTATATCCCCTAAAAATAATTCAGGTAAGAACAACATAAAGGCAAATAGAGCAGGATATAATTGCTCTGTAGAAAGTGCTCTGCAGAACAAGGGCTCACAAAATGCCAGCCCTTCCAAAGGCAAACTTTATTGCTGCTGGTGATGTGTCTCAGGGAGCAGGATGGCAGCATAGGCTGGTGAGGGGGGAGTCTTGCTGGTGCTTCTCAGGTTCCAGCCTCGGGCTGGCGCTGGTCTTGCAAACTGCAGTGTCTCAGATCACTGCTGGAGGCTGCTGTCACGTTGCTGTACAGGGTGCGGCGGCTGGGAGGGTGGAGTGGATGAAATCCTTCCATTTAATAAGCTTGTTTGACATCAGCAATTATCAGCTCACTGCTGTCTGTGAAGTATTTCCCCTGTTCCAGCAGCTGGGGTGCTGTTTTCCTGCTTGCTGCAGTGTAAAGATTAGATTGCTGTCTCTAGCCCTGAGATGCTGCAGGCTGAATGATAACTGTGGCAGGCTGAAAGGGTGATTCCTAAAGTGCTCCCGAGAGCCTCATTGATTTATTTATTTATTTTCCCCCTCACTGCTCGCCTGCAGGAGTCTTATAGCTGGTGCAGCATCAACAATCACTCCAGGTCAAGCCGCATTAGCCTGAATGCTAACCTTCTAACAGATTCAGATTTATGAATCCAATTATGGGGCTTTACAGCCTGTTTAGCTTTGTTGTTGCTGTTATTATTGTTATTTATTCCTGTCTGCGTTTAGCTGCACTGCAACCCATTTCAGGGTAATTAAGGAGGTTCCTTTTGATAATGTTTAGGCTCAACGATATAATGACAAGAATGCAGTATAAATTTTTCCTTTTGTACTCCCCCATCTGACAACTGTTGGCGTGAGCCTATGGGCCTTGCAGGTCTCAGCATCCTTACTTCTTCAGAGCTTTGACTGCATTATATAACTTCTTTATTTTTTTTTCCCCCAAATAATTCTGACACAAAACGGTAAGGAAAACATTTGTTTTATCTAGTTGTTAACCAGATAAAACATTATAAAAGAGACCGTCTCAGAAACAAGATAAGAATCTCTACTTACTCTTTTCAAATGCTGCAGTTTCTTTCTTCCATCCGAACTCATAATTCAATGGCTTAGGGCTGACTCATGATTTCCATATGCTTGGGACTGGCAAGAGAGACTATGTCTGTACAAAGGGCAGAGAAAGAGATAATCAGATTTGTGACGCATGCAGAAAAAGTCTGTAGCATTTAAGATCTTTACCAAAATACTCCATGAGTCCAAGCAAGTTACAGTAAGCAAATTATCTTGGAAAAAATTATGGGATATCTAATTGAATTTTCTACTATGGTTTCCATCAATCTTGTAGTGTGTTCTGGGCTTGATAACAATTAGAGCTGGTGATTAATTGTCAGACGTAAAGCAGCTGAGAGAATATATAGAGAGGCATATTATAGAAAATATTGCTAAGTTTTTCTTGTCGGAGCTCTGGATATATCAGACAGTCTTGTGAACTATTAACGTTCAAGTCAGAGAACATCTTAAATCTGTCAGGACAGCCGTATTAAGGAAATTGAAGTAATGATGGCCTCCTCTTAGGGAAAAAAACAGCTGGGGTTTTTTTTTCAGTTTTTCATACATTTCTATGGTATAAACTTCTTCCTCTTCTTGGTCCCCCTTTACAATATAAGTGTTTCTAAATTACAACTCTGATGTTTTCTAACTACCAGGGATCCGTTCCTTATGCTATCATCTGCCTCTAGACTAAAATACTGTATACCTACATAATGAAATTTGTGTTTACTCAGTCCCAACTTTATGTGAACTAGTTCAGTGAAAACTAGTACTGGGCCCAAGTTTCTCTCCGAAATTAAAAACAGGGGGTTGGAATTGAAAGGTTGGACTTTTGCATTTTTGTCATCCTTTATAGGTTTGAGTAAGAAAATAACAACAATTCCAAAGAACAAACTGGCTAAACCTTTTCCGCATTTCCTTTGATATTCGTACACGACCCTGTGAATTATGAAGCATCTGATGAAAGTTTGTTTTCTGCTGAATCCCTGGTAGAATCACGCAGTTTGGAGACGTCAGACCACTATGCTGACTAACACAAGAGACAAGACTTAGTAGCACAGACAATCACGTATAATGTGCATAAGCAACTCTGGGAGTGAAGGTGATTCACCTATTGCAATCCTGGAGAGCTGGCAGCTAGGGCATAACCATCTGCTTCTTTTTGCACAGAGATACACAGAAATTTGGAGGATTTCTTGGACAAAGCTTTTCTTTAGTCTTGTGGAATTAAACACGTAATGGTTAAAACACTTGATGGATAAAAAGGCAACGTAGGAAAGACAAAATACCACATACTGTTTTTTCTTTAATGGACTGTAGGGCTCATAGAAGAATTGGACTAATTTTTTGCTGTTTTGATAAGTGAAACGTGGAAATGGATTAAAAGATGGTCTGGAGTGTTTCATTAAAAAGCAGAGAAAGTATGGGACTAATCATTAATCCGGGTTTCCCTAGTTCTCTGTGGCAATGGGAACATGACAGTATAGTTGACATGGGTGTTTGATAGTTCTCAGCCTCTGTAGATTCAAGATGTTCAAGCAAAATTAACATCACTGTTCTAATTCTTCATCTTTGTGGTGATAGATTTTTTTACAGAAAAGTCCTTTCCCTTTGATGTGAATGTAATGCAGGTTCTGGCTCCGTAATTTCACCCTCTGGAATTTGTTGTTAATATTTATTTAGCTATACTTTCAATTTAGTAATTTTCAGCAATAGCTCTCCAAAGTAGAAAAGAAACCATCTTCTCACAGTTCTCTCGGTGAACTGTTTTTTCAAATGACAATCAGCTTGCACCAATTATTTGAAAGTGTCCCTCTTTTCAGAACTGATATATTTGAAACTGCGAGTACCATGTCAATCAGCACCAATAACAAGCAAGAACTCTAGCATGCCAATCCTTGCACTGCAAGTCAGTTGTAGACCAAGTTTAGTTAAGATTTGTCTGATAAATTATATTATAAGTCCAGAACAGTTTACTTTCACGTGCGACCTTGTGTTTCATTTACAATCAGTTTCCAGACCTCAAGTTTGTTGTTTTTTTTTTTATCTTGAAGCAAAGTTTAGGTAAAGCATCTCAGGTAAAACACCTTAAAAAGGAAAAAAGTTCCTTGTAGAGCAGCTGTGAGAAACAAAGAATGTGTTTGGGAACTAGAACCAGTTGAGTAAGATGGTTCTTCAACAAAGAATAAGTCATTATCTTCCTACTAAATCCAAATTCAGCATTACTCCTTGCAAGGCATCATTTCCTTGACATATCTCTTCATTTTTAAGGCTGACATAACTTGACATGATGGCAGCTGATGATAGAATTAGGAATGATTAGTCAAGACAGTGTAACATCTGAATAAAGCTTTGACAGGGAGCCTGGACCCAGCATGCTGATATTGCACAAGCCATCTTTTTAGATACTGTGTTATGAAATACCCTTTTTTTACATTTCTGATAAATATAATGATAAAAGACAAGCTAGGTATTATTTAGTGGTTCTTCATAGCAACTGCTCTTCGTAGGGTTTCAGCTGAAACATGTTCAAGCTGCCAGTAGGGAACCAGGACCTGTTTCTGCGTGGTGAAGATCACAGTTTCACTGTGCTGCCTTCCAGAAATAGCAGGGAAATTCGTCAAGATTTTCTGTACATTCTCTCCCTTTCTTCTACATACAAACCCATGCAGCCTTCTGAGGATAGCAAGCTAAGCCAAAATGAACCAGGTGATGTAATGGTCTGTGATGCTGGGGTGAGGCAGGACTGACCCTGCATCTCCTGACAGCAGTGCACGGTCTGCTTGTTACATGAGAGACCTGTAAGCCCAGCCCAGTCATCAGCAAGGCCAAACACCATGCTATAGGGTATCTGATGACACACAGACTCTGCCAGTTGTAAAGGATATCAAGGTGGCTGCTGTCTTACAGCAGAAATGACCAAAAATAGAGTATGCTTGGTCCTGGGTACATGGCACAGGGGATGCTGAATGGAGATGCTGAAGATTCTAAAAATATGAAGACAATATCTTGATATCTACTGTTGGAAAATAGCTCCTTCCAGGATTATGTAGAATTCCACTAGTGGGAGATATAATTTAAAACATAAAAACACCTGTGTGCAGAAAATGAAGTCTATATCAAAGATAAGCTAGAAAATATTATGCTCATGTGTGTAGTACAAGATGATATCTTCATGGTTTTATTTTCATGTGTATTTTATTGCAAAATAAGATGGTGGGGTTTTTTTGTAGTTGTTGGGTTTTGTTTGTTTGTTGGTTTTGGTTTTGTGGTTTTTTTTCTTTTTGTAATTAGGATTAGTTAAATCATGAGGCAATGGTGTTGATCAACGGTATCAGATTGGCTTATTTATCTTAATTTCAGCTGAGATCTAGTTACATACTCCCCTGCTGGACGTTGCTGAGTGAAGAATTTGCTTATATGATGTTATATACAGGGAGTTGTGGTTAAGCGTCAAGTAGAATCTAAATCAAAGTAATCATCAGGCTTTTTTTATATACCTAGTTCTCTGTGTTAGGCAGAGATTCCAATTGCAATAAGTTTGAGATGCTAAACCTTGGGCACATTCTATGTCTGTGGACTTCCTCAAAATCTCTGTGCAGGATGGATTCCTCTCCTCCAAATGTATGTAAAAATGTGTGGAGATGTGTGGCACTGTCCCAGCACTGTGTATCCTCAATAAGTCCTGTGCGAGTGAATTTGAACAGGGTGAGTTTGCACCAGCTGAAGGCAAAGTGAGGTTAGGAACAAGCAAGTAGAAGGTTTTGGCTTTCCCTAAACTCATGGACTTCATTAATGCAGTGCAATGAGGCTGCAGGGCCTTCTCTCCTAGGAACCTCAATTTAAGTGGGAGCATGGCTTGGAGGTGCCACTGGAGTTGGAGCAAAAGGCAGTTTCAATGTCTGGAGCTTCAGGGGTGTCTGAAGGTAGTGTCAGACTGGCTGCTTATCTGAGGCCTGTGTTTCTCCTCCATAATCATCATCACGGGCAGTTAAAACAGAACCGACGCCACTCTATTATTTTAAAGGAGGGTAAGGAAGATGGATCCTCAGTTGTTATCTAAACCTCGGTGGGGTGAGAATCCTATGCACTTTTGTGACATGAAAATGAGGCATCTTCATTGAGGCATGAAGATTTAAAAGTGCCCAGGAAATGGCACCTAATATTTTACTGCAGCATCTCAGAATCTGCATTGCTTTCTAAACTATTTTTTGTATTTTAAAAGTTATTAGTAGAAGGGGCAAATTTTATATAGATTTAACAATAAAGCATACTGTAATTTATTATTCGAATTACCATAATAGCAGATGTTTTCCATGCTGCGCTGGCAGTGCAGATTTTATGTCCTTAACACATACCCAGGTGGATGTAAATATTAGTACAGCTATACTGTTTTTCATATTCATCTGAGGAATCCAAAGACTAAATTTATTCTTCATTATCCACAGGGAGAGTATTTGTAATAGTTCACAGCTAGATTAGTGCTCCAAACAGCAGCCATATGCAGTGCTGGGTTGTTTGCTGGGTTGTAGATTACTTAGAAACAATAGATGAAAGACAACTCTTTTCTCCAACAGCTGATGACAAGTGCAGACTGATCAACTTACTTCTAAAATATTTGTCAAATATACTTGTGGGTAAGGTACATTCTCAAAGAACCAACTCCTTCTGTAATGATGGGATTTACGCTCCTATTTGCAGCTTGGTGTTTTGGCTCTGCTAAATTTGCACATGGTTTCATGTTGCCACCATCCATCATATTATCCGAGCAATTTCCAGACAATAACAGGCAATTATAAATTCCTGGGAACAGGAACATTTGTGGGTTGTTTCATTACAAACGGGAACTGACTTTAAATAACTCCTCACTAGTCTTTTAGATAAAATTCCTAAACCCTCAAGGATCCTTGAGCTGCAGACTCACAGCCACTCACTAGGGAGGCTGCTTAGAGTTTCCATTCCTGTTTGACTCAGACAGTTTGTTTTTCCTTTGCAGGTAGGGGTTAAATATTGGCAAAGTGGAATTCTTTAGGTGCCATTTGATGTATCTTTAAAAAATATTCCAGTTTAAAGATTATAAGCAAGCTTGCCGATGGTAAGACTAGGTTTGTCTAACTTCTCTGGAAGCTCTGTTTGTGAATAGCTGTAAAGTTTCATCTTGACCTCTCAGTATTTTCATTTTAGTTTCAGCATGAAACCTGGCAAGCCTAATTGATTTTGTGCTGCAGTTGCATTAGTCTAAGGGTGCACCAAAAAGATCCCACAACTGAACTTTATGAAAACGTTATCCTGCAACAACACACAGGATCACAGAATGATCAAGTTTGGAAGTGACCTTTAAGATTACCTAGTCCTACCATCAACCCAGCACCACCATAATCACCCCTAAACCACATCCCCAAGTGCCACATCCAGAGGCCTCTTGAACGCTTCCAGAGATGCTGAGTGCACCACCTCCCCGGGCAACTTATTCCGACGTCTGACCTCTCTTTCAGTGGAAATTTTTTTCCCAATATCTAATCTGAATCTCCCCATGTGCAACTTAAGGCCATTTTCTTAACGAGATGTGGACCAGACCAACGCCCACCTAGCTACAACCTCCTTTCAGGTGATTGTAGAGAGCAATGAGGTCCCCTTGAAATTTCTTTTCTCCAGACTAAACAACCCCAGCTCCCTCAGCAACTCTCAAGACTTGTGCTCCAGACCAGCTCCACTGCTCTTCTCTGGACACTGTCCAGCACCTCAATGTCCGTTTTGAGGTGAGGGGCCCAGAAATGGACACAGGATTCAAGGTGTGGCCTCACCAGTACTGAATACAAAGGGACAAGAACTGCTCTGGTCCTGCTGGCCACACTGTTCTTGATACAGGCCGGGTTGCTATTGGCCTTCTTGACCACTTGGGCACATGCTGCCTCGTGTTCCTCTGTCTGTTGACCCATACCCCCAAGCCCCTTTCTGCTGAGCACACCCCAGTCACTTATATCCAGGGCTAAACCAAGGTTCTCTTGCTCTGGGTAGACACAAATGTGGAATACCAACCAGATGTCCTCAAAAGGTAAAAATTCACACGAAAGTTTACTGGCAAACTATGGAAAATCAAGGTACTTTGTCAAATGATTCAATACAACGTAACAACACTTATCACAGCATAGACTTAGCCCACTGATCATAGAAAAACTTTAAACCCATTTGATGTTATGTTCCATGAAAAGAGAATTAGAAGAAGAAGAAAGGAAGAAAAACAGAAAGAGGAAAGATACAGAAAATCAGACATATATCTAGCAACTCCTGGTTTCCAGTGATGCAAAACTCCAGGATGAAGGTAGAGTTAAAGGACAGTATGCTTGCGTTGTGGTCGGGCTTGTTAAACCCTTGGCACATCCTGGGCCTTCCTCCCAGGTGGGACTTCAGTCGCTCGGCCACTCAGGGGCTGGGTTAGGCGACACTGCGGGGCTGCCTCCAGTGTGCCGTGCTTGACAGACACTGTGGGACTGGGGGTTATGGGGGACGGGGCACCACCTCACCAGAGCAAGGTCTGACCCACTCCCTACCACACATTCCAAAGAGCCCAAGATGTCTCAAACCAGATTACTCTGTTCAGTCTCTGACAGCAGCTCTCAAGCCACTCTTCCCCTACCCTGTAGCACTGGATGGAGTTGGTATGACCCAAGTGCAAGACCCAGCACTTTACGTTAGTGAACCTCATGCAGTTGTCCTCAGCCCACTGGTCCAGTCTGTCCAGATCCCGCTGTAGAATCTTCCTATCCTCCAGCACACTGATGCTTTCACCCAGCTTGGCGTTGTCTGTGAACTTACTGAGGGTGCCCTTGATCCCCTCATCCAAATCACTGATACAAACATTAAACAGGGCTGACCCAAAAACCAAACCCTAGGGAACACCACTCATGACCAGCCACCAGCTGGATGAAGCTCTGTTCACCACCACTTCCTGGCTTCAGCCATCCAGCCAGGTTTTTGCACGGTGAGAGTACACCCATCCCAGCCACAGACAGCCAGTTGCTCCAGGAGAACACTGTAGGAGACAGTGTCAAAGGCTTTACTGAACTCGACATAGACAACATCCACAGCTTTTTCCTCATCCACTAACTGGGTCACTTTCTTGTGGCAGGAGACCAGGTTGGTCAAGCAGGACCCACCTTTTGTAATCCCGTGTTGGCTGGGCCTGATCCTCTTTTTGTCCTGCACGTGCCGTATGATGACACTTAGGACGATCTGCTCCACGACCTTCCCCATGACTGAGGTGACAGTGACAGGCCTGTAGTTTACCAGGATCATCCTTCCAACCCTTGTAGGCAGGCATCACATTTCCTCATTTCCAGTCACCTGGGAGTTCTCTGGTTAATCAGGACTGCTGGGAAATGATTGAAAGTGGCTTGGAAATGATTGAAAGTGGCTTGGAAAGCTCTTTTGCCAGCTCCCTCGTTACTCTCGGGTGCATCCCCTCTGGGCCCATAGATTTGTGGGTGTCTAATTGGCATAGAAGGTCACTAACCATTTTCTCTGCGTTATGGTGAATGATGAGATATACTTAAGTAACTAAGACTATTAAAAAACAAAATTTTTTTTGAACGTTTGTGTTCAAGCTGGGAGTCAAAGGAAATAGGTCTCAAATGGCAAGACATTTTTTGCTACCACCATTCCGGAGTAGAAAATAATGAAAATCAACCAACCAAGCCAACTTACAAGCAATGCCTCTGTACTGAATAAAGCTAAGGTTGCCATCAAAGAAGAGCTATTCAGAAATCAGAAAGGAAAGATCTACCTGGAAGAGCTGTGTTGTAAAGGAAATGTTTGTTAGCAAAGCTTTCAGAATAAGTTCATACTTGTGTGTGCTTTTAAAACAGAATATAGAGCAGAAATCAGCAGCACCAGAAATCTAGTAATGCTTTCTTACCCATATTGTAGATGTGTTAAGAGACTGAGTCAGAGGTTGTTGCAAACATGAAATTTAAGGATACTTCCTTTCTGAGAATTTTGGCTGGTTAGAAATGGTCTTAAAAATAGATAAAACACATGGTCTTTTATACAATGTTTTCAGCTGCAGGAGAAAATTTTGAATGCTTCATAAGTATATTAAGAGAAACACAAATGAAGAGAAGGTATTGGATCTCTTTGCTTTGTCAGTGCACCCAGGGGTTACACCTGCACACTGTCTCAGGTATAACTATGTACTATGCAAACTGCATCTTCTGAAAGTATGTCAGCAAGTATTGAACTGCTTCCCTTTGATCACCAAATCCGCTCTGTTTTACCCAGCTAAGGATGTCTGCTTCCTTGACAAAGACATTTCTCGTTTGCATGAGGCTTTTAGCCTCTTAATCTTTACGGACTCTAGGGAGGCAAAGTAGTATTCTGCATCAATAACCCTTCACATCAGATATCTGTCAAGAGAAGTACCTGAGGTGTTTGTTACTGCTGCAAGTATCCTTTAGTTTTTCTGTCCTTGCCTTGACTCTCAAGGTTCTTGTGTTGGCCTTCTGCTCTTCTTTGCCCGGATATAGCTGTTAGGATTGACATTTCTAAAATTATGATTCTTTAATAGGGCTTTCATGGATCTGTGTGTGAGGATGGTGCATGATTTCGTGTTGTTCTCTGATAATAGGATCAGCTTTAGTGGATGTGTGATGGAGCCAGTGATGAGTGGTGTTCCTCAGGGGTCTCACTGCAGCTGATACTCTTCAACAGTTTTCTTGGTGACATGGACAGTGGGATTGAGTGCACCCCCAGCAAGTTCGCTGACGACACCAAGCTATGTGGTGCAGCCGGCACGCTGGAGGCAAGGGATGCCATCCAGAGGGACCTGGGCAGGCTTGAGAGGTGGGCACACACAATCCTCATGATGTTCAATGAAGTGAACCACAAGGTCCTACACCTGGGATGCAGCAATCCCAGGTATACCTAAGGGCTGAGTTAAGAAGTGCTTGAGAGCAGCCCTGCAGAGAAAGACTCGGGGGTGATGGTTGATGGAAAACTCAAAATGAGCTGGCAGTGTGTGCTCTCAGTCCAGAAAGCAAACAGATCCTGGGTTACATCAAAAGGAACATAGGCAGAGGGGTGAAGGAGCTGATTTTCCACCTCTACTCTGCTCTTGTGAGACCCCATCCGGAGCACTGTGTACAGTTCAGGTGCCCCCAACATAAGAAGGACATGGAACTGCTGGAACAAGTCCAGAGGAGGGCCACAACATTGATAAGAGGAGAAGAGGAGTGGAGCACCTTCCCTATGAAGACAAGCTGAGAAATTTGGGGCTGTTCAGCCTGGAGAAGAGAAGGTTATGTGGAGACCCCACAGCAACCTTCCAGTATCTGAAGGGAGCCCTACAGGGAAGCTGGAGGGGGACTCTTCATCAAGAACTGTAGTGATAGGACAGGGAGTAATAGGTACAAACTGAAAGACGGGAAATTTACATTAGATTTTAGGAAGAAATTCTTTATTGTGAGGATGGTGAGATACTGGAATAGGTTGCCCAGGGATGTTGTGGGTGCCCCAACCCTGGCAGTGTTCCAGGCCATGCTGGATAAGGCCTCAAGCAACGTGATCTAGTGAGAGGTGTCCCTGCCCATCGCAGGGGGGTTGGGACGAGATGATCTTTAAGGTCCCTTCCAACCCTTAACATTTTATGATTCTATTAATGAAATGGCTGTATTCCTGCATGAGGTTTTTCAAGAGACAAGCTGTGTTACTTAGCAGGGCAAAGTGGAGGCACGACTGTGACCCACTGCCTGTACTTGAGGAACACAATGGTAAACAGTGGCTGCTCAAAGAGCAGGAAGCTCAGGTGCAGAGTAGAAGGGTTGCTCGAGGGCCGAGAAAATCTATAATGATTCTGAAGCTCCTTCTACTGCTCTTGGTCATACTTGGGTGACTTCTGAGGCAGGGGACAGCAGAGGAAATAAAAGAGGTAAGCCACCAAGGTGCTTTGGGAGGCATTACACAGCATATGCAAAGCCCATATGTCTGAAGGAGTTTCTGAAGGCCGCCTGCAGTTCTAGGAAGAAGCCAGATGCTTTCCTGTGTCTGTACAAAAGCAACCATGGTATATCTTAATTTCTGAAGATAGTTACATTCTATTCAGCTTTCATTTCAAGACAAATTGCCTCCACAGTTTTATTCTGTTCTGTTCATATGACAGCTTATGTGAATGAAGCCTTCTTCCCATTTCCCTGCCATGATGCCACCCCTTTTCTCTTTATCTCTCTTTCTGTCTTGAAAGAGCATTGGTTTTTGATTCTCTGCCTGTAAAAACTGACTTTGTTCTATTTTTTGTCAACAGGGTCTAACAAAGAAGTGCTATTACTAACACAGCAAATGTAGATTATTTTTAGCTATAACAGCAACAACAACTAGGCATTGATATCCATTAAATGCTAAAGTATAAAATAAAGAAAAAATTGTTTTAATGCAATCCAGTGTAGAATTAAATTTGTTCATTTTGCTTACAACACTTTTGATGCTATCCACATTCATGAAAAGATACCACGATGGATCCACTATATCATTAACAAAATTCCTAGTTAATTGAGGAGATCCAAGATTTCACTTATCACTCATCTCAAACAATCAAAAATGGAAATATAACCAAAGTGGGGGAAACGGGATTAAAATATATACATATTTTCTTTTAAATGGTAATCAAATTTAAGGATTTAGTCATGAATGGTTGAATTGGAATATCCATGAAGGAAGCACTTTTGCTTTATCTCCTTTAATGGGTGTTGATGCTTGTCAGCTAAAATTCCAACGTGGGGAATTTGTTGTTACAAAGGAAGCTTATTCAAATAGATCATCTACAATGGGATATTTCTCAAGAGTATTAACAAATAGTATAATGTCAGAGGTACAGGAAAGTTATTAGAATGATAGAAAGAAAACAGTCAAAGGATTTATATACGTTCCATGGGTAAGAGATAAAACATCCTTGAACATCCTTTAACTGGATGTACCTTTTACGTGTTCCAGTGATGAGAATACCTTAATTAAACAGTCAGATGACCTACAATGGTTTGCATCTTTAATTTATTACTTACACATCTCTCAATGTCTTGTTACTTACTTCCTTATAAATTATTAGACAAGCAACATTAATGAAGTAAATTGATTATATGTAGAAATATTTAATTTTGTTTGATAAAGAATTATTTACAATCAAAATAGTGATGAGCGGGTTGGCTGTGAGCTTCATGGGCTTAGTCATAGTCCTTAGTTCCTAAAACAGTTGAAGATCACACTTCGTGGAAAAAAAGATGAGTTGTTCTACTTCTGTGTCTAAGCCTGCAATATCATCTGGGATTTTGATGCCATTTCTCCCACTTTTTTTGGCCTAGAACTGATTTCCAGTGATTTGAATTAATGTAGAGTTATTTGGAAACTTTAGTTTTACTCGAGGGTTTTGTCATTTTTTTATTAAACAAACAAAGGGAAAGCATTTGGTCTTTCTTTAGAGGCTGGTGCAAATACCTTGTGTATTTCCAGTCAGTGTAGCTTTCTTGCTAAACATCAAAGTATTCTTTTTCAGAGACATTTGAGGGGGAAAAAGGTAGTTTTTTTGGGTTTGTGTTTCTTCTAGAACTACAGTTTAGGTGCCGTTTAATTTTTCTGTTCAAGAAACCAGTTCCTGCTATTTTACCCTTGTTCAAGTCCAGCTGTACACTATCCTGAGATGACCATTGCAGCTGAAAAAGGATATGAAGACTTTCTGAGTTGGACTTCGGGGAGAGGGCAAGGCATAGATAGAGAATGTCTTCAGTGGCAAAACATATGTACATTAACTATTGCATTAGGGAGACACCTAAAAGTTACACATGCACACACACACAGACACACATGCACCCAGACACATGAAAAAGACAGTTCTATCGTATTTATATTGCATATTTTCACAAAACAGATAATTTGTGTGTGCTTATTCTTTCCAGGGCTGTGGCCTTGAGTCTTTGTTGCACATCAGCCTTTCTCCATGTAAATTTACCAGAAACAAGGTGTTGCAACCTGGCCCTGTAGGTGAGGGTACCTCAGGTTCTTGTCAATAGATCCCCTGGGCAGATAAGAGTGAACAGTGTTTATATGTATATTCACTTTTGGATTTCTGAGTAGGCAGTGGCTCTTTTTACGGTCCTTTAAGGGCAGCACCCAAATGGGGCAAACTGCCTTTTCTTTGCCAGTTTTCAGTTTACATTCTCGTCAGAATTGTAATTTCATCCACCTCTGCTTGTGGGCCATGCCAATTGTTATAAGCGCAGGCCATACTGGGAGGAGAAAAATTATCATGACGATTTCCTCATGAGGGGAGAGTCCCCTCTGACTCTCCCTCAGCACTAATACCCTTCAGTCACCCACTGGGGGTCAGTGTCTTTCTCCCTGGTACCCTCTCTGAAAGCTGGCTTGAATTCTCCCAGAGAAAATCTTGCAAGAGGTCCAGGTCATGCCAGAAAACCCAACAACAGCTTTGGACCTCACCAATCACTCCTCCATATCCAAGGGATCCTGTAATACCCCGGCCTGTTTGATGGGTTTAAGGGAACATAGTTTGGTTTACTCTGGGTAGTGCATGGGAGAAACAACAACAATTCTCAGGAGGTGCAATAGCAAACCAGTCATTAACCCAGAGAGGATTAATGTTTTTCTCCTCATTTACCTTCTCCAAGAGTCGGTTTGACTTACTCATGGAGAAGCTTTACAACTGCTCTGGATTACACCAGAAAACCTTTAAGCAGGTCTGATCGTGCCCAGGTCTTACTGAGTGGAGAAAAATTATAGCAGTGGGGAGCAGTCAAGATCAGACATATCCTGGATTGCCATGATCTTCTGCTAATGATTTCAGCTTTGACTGGAAATCAGTCCTCCTTTGTCCAGAACTCTGACTGTTATCCCTGTAGAAAAACCTCCTCAGCACTTTTCAGATTAATCCTCCAATTTAATGTTACAAGCCACGCCTGAAGGCAAAGGTAACTGAGGTTCTTGTTAGCAGATCCCTTGGGATGGATTAGAGTGCACTGACATGAAATGACCGCTGTTTATAAATATATACATAGGGCAGGTTTATTTTTAGCGCTGGCTTACCTTGTCAACAATCCACTTGTGTTGCAAAGCACCATGAAGTTTGACATCTTGTGATGCTGGATGAGGTACAGGCACATAAAAAAATAACAATCTTGCATTCTAATTAGAAGCTGTGAGTGGTGAGGATGACAAGAAAAGGATGACAGAGCAACACATGTAAAGGATGCTATTGTGAGCAACTGAGAGGTTCTAAATCATTTCAGAGGCTGTGGGAAGTTTTGCAGTTGACTGCTGTTTGATTGATGCTAAAGAGCATTACAGCAAAACAACCTGAAGAAATAATCCTGGAACAAATTAAAGAATGAGCTAATAGATAGGGGACAATTATCCTCAGTGTGTGAAGGAATATTTTATTATGCTAATATTTCCTTGAAAAATGGTGGCACTGAATAAGCTAATGGTTGAAAAATAGTGACAGATAGCAATGAATCCTCAGACTAAGTACACACAATATAAGCAGCCCACAGCAGATTTGTGTGTCAAGTATTCAGATCTCCCATATGATCTGGCAAGAGAGACCCTAAGGAAACAGTTACTGCCCATGGCAAGGTAGTTGATGAGCATGAACCAGTCTGGAAAAATCTCTTCTTAGTTAAGCAAATTATAGACAAACCCTGCTCAAGTATGTCCTGTTCTTTCAATCTGAGGAATTCACAGTGCAGGCAAATAACAAGTGATCTTGATCTGTTGATTTGACAGTCAGCATCACAAGACTACAGAGATCACTTCTATACCAATCCATCTGTTGAGATAAGAATTTGTGCTTCCAGTTGTGCACTGCCTCTGCCATAAGTGACTTCAGGAAATTTCAAAACACATTTTGAGCCAAATTCAAATCAGAGGGTGGATCAGACCTCCCTGGAAGACTGAAACTGAGAAAAATATCCTCTGCTTAACTTTCTCATGTAATTCTAAGATTTCTTACATAGCACCAAAGACAGTACACATCAATAAGTAATTTTTGTCTTTAAGAATGATGTGATTCTTGTATCCAGTCCCAGAAACAAGAAGAGGCCAATGAATATGAGAAATATGTGAAATAGGGGCCTCTGTCCTAAGTAATCTACTGAATGAACAGGACTGAATGAAGCAGCAGAAGTCGCCTTTAGAATGCTGGCAATGCCTGGGAACGGTGTCTGGATCCTCACTTGCAGGATGAACACAGGCTCCCTGGTTTGTCCATTGAGAGCTTTCTGTAACAGATCCGACTTTGAAAGAAGATGATTACCATGAAGAAGAGAATTTTCCAGACTGATCCAAAATCAGACAAGGCTGTAATTTTGAGCTTCTTCACAGACAGGAATTATTATAAATAGAATGGCTCAAATAGCAATAAGGACAGTTCTATTTAATTTTTTAATACTAGGTTTCAAAGCATTTAGTTCATACCCTGGTATACATTTATGGTTAAATGCTGTCTCAAGTACTCAGAAATAGTATGTAGAATGCTGAGGATGGATTATTTATGACCTTTCATTTGGTCTGTTCCAAGAAGTACTTAGATCACCATTCTTTTTTGATTGACAGCTTCATGAAAGTATCTGACAGGTACTTCCAACCATAATTTTTATCCCATGTTTTAACATGTACGTATATATTATACTGATAAAACTTTCTCTGACTTCTATGGGAGCAATGAAATTCTGCATTTTTAGTAAATCTCAGCTTCAGAATTGCATTCCTGTAGATTAAAATCTTAAACTCTCAGTGACTCATTAGATGTAAAATGAAACCTTCTCAGAGGCTTTTGAGTTTTTTGGACTCAAGTGCACATATGCTTATGGGGATGAGTCAAATGCTCTAACTTTTGAATATTTAGAACAATCTTGCTCTTGAACTTTGGAAAATTTTGACATTGAATTTTCATCTTATTTAAGAAAAAGATATAAAGAGGAAAAGTAAATAGAAACGAAAAGAGAGTGTCACACTGTGTGAAGTGCATGTATGTGCCTAGAATTTTGTTATGAAGGCATTTGACAAAACCACTGTGAAAATTTCTGTCAGTGACTTTATTCTCTTCTGTGCTCTTAGAGCCACACAAATAGCACTGTCACTTCACAAAAATGTCATGCTTGGTATTCACCAAATAGTATTTTATTGTTGTCTATAGCTCAGGTTGGTTTATTTACTATTCTGAAGAAGCCTGGAAAAAAATTCTGTTGAAAATGCTAGAGTATGGGAAAGTTTTAATTTTTTAAACTTCAGCCATTTTGGAGTTATTGAAATTTATACAATGTACTGCTATCTTAATTAGAGTAATGTGTGTTAATGCAGTTTCTGACCTCTGCCAGACATTCACAGGTGAAACTTTTTATCAGTTTGTCAGTCAAAAGACAAGTCAGCCAGAGGAAATCAATTTCATTCTACTCATCCACAAGCATCCTCCTTTGAAATGACTACTTCCTCCTGCTTGGGAGAGATTTTAACCTTGTCTATATTTTTTTAATCCTTTGTCAGTTTAACAGGTGCATTCCCAGGTCCGTGTGGCACATGCCACTTACGTTCTCAGCTCTTTAACTGGCCAGTAAAATACAAGCTGAATATTTTCATTTCCCCGTGAAGGAATCTGTTTCCAGCACCACCTACCTTCTGAGAACTCCTCCCAGCCATCTTTGGACTGCGAATCCCACTGGGTGCCTTTGGTCCCTGGTGATTACCCCCATGAGCAAAAGTCTGAGCAAACCCAGGCACTGCTGAACCCTGAGGGGCTGAGCTGTGGAACAGGGCAGGGTTTGTCAGTATGTTAGAACAGCTCTGGGATGGCTCCCAGGTGACTTCCTGAAGCTGCAGCTGACAAAGATTTTCCATCAGGTTCCTTTCATCCTTGTGCCTGTGCATGGCTCTATTCCTGCCCGTGTTAATGGTCCTGCTTTTTCTCACAAAGATAGTTCTGTCATTTCTCCCACTGTTGCTCTTTGTCTTTCACTTTCTCTTTCCACTTCTTCTGAAATCTGTGGGATCTTATACTCTTTTCTAGCATTTTTTCTCCTTTTTCCTAATTTTTCATTGTGGAAAATTTATGCTTAGATTCGCAGCTGTTCTTCCTCCATGTTGTAGTGCCTGAATAAAAAAATATCATTGTTTATTTTCTGTGTCTGTTTTCTCTCACATAGACACCCTTTCCCTGGGTACCTGTTGCTTCTTTCTAGGATTTCATGCCCACAGAATGTTCAGGGACTGGATAGAGAGCGTTTAGTGACTCACATGTTGCTATGCAAGGCCAAATCACAGATGCTGGTGTAAAATGTCAGCAAAAGTGACTGAATGCTATAACTTGTTTGGTCACCTCAGGCAAGTCATCTCTCTTCTTTGTTTCATCTCTAAAATGGCTTTAATAATATCTAATGTGTTTGTGATTTATGGATGCAAATCTCTATGCACAATCCAGTTGTATATTACTATTATTGTTGTTATTGTTATTATTACTATTATTATTATTTCTGCAGTCTAATTTTTCCCTTTAGCTCCTTCCAGTTAAATTAATGTGTATGTCAACATCCTAAAAGTACATGCAAGTTTACCAATAAAGAGCAGCTTGTTATAATGAGGCCCATCTTTCACAGTACAAATCTAAAGGGTTAAAGGAAGGGCTACATTTGTGATACTTTGCTTTTAAGGCACATGGTTAATATTCAGATGTCAGCTGTGAAACCTGCTTGTTGGTCAGCCAAGCTTTTATTCTGAGAATCCTTTTTGTGAGCAGTTAGGAAACAACAAAACACATACTGGATATTTGGAATAATGATGCCAACTGGATTCCTTCTCCTACGGTGAGTGATAGGTTGTTTCTCTCTCTAATCCAATGAGATAGAGAGCTGTACCCGATATGAATGACCGGGATACAGACTCCAACTGACCAACATTTATCGAGAAAAAGGTGATCCTCTTTCATGTCAGTGTCAAACATTGAACTGCACTGAAGAATTCAGGATGTAACTTGTACAGCAGAGTTGATTCACTAAGCAATGGTTTCAATATACTGAGGACTGGTATTTTCTTTTAACAAATTTGTATGGCAAAACTACTAAAAGCAGGTTAAATATTGCTTAATGGAGCCCTTCTGCTTTTCTTTCATCTGTATTTATCCTTGCACTCCCAAACAGCACCATTTGTACTCCTGACTTCTGGCTGGATATATGGGAACGTAGGGTGAGGTAAAAAAAACCCATTTCTGAACAGTTAAGGTGGAATTTAGGCCTGCTAATTTCAGAGCATGACCACCCAGGGAGTGGGAGGTGTGGGTTATGGTCCTTGCTGCTCATGATACACTCAGCTAAGGAGTTAGACTCGCTCTCTGTCTCCTGGTTTCATGAATCTTGTGTTCTTGGATGCACATCTTCAAAGAAGATTGCAAAGTTAGTTTCTGTCTGGATTTGCTCTACAGGAGCTGTGTGTTTGAATGCTCTTAACCAAAGACTAACTGGACCTCTGTCTGATGTATACCAGGTGAGAGGTTCAGCCAGTAGGTCACTACCCAGCAGGAAAGGAGTCCTCATGACTTTTGGAAGTCTCCAGAAATGGGCATCTAAGCACCTCAGCTCACACCATTGTTTTCAGCTATCAACAGACTCTCACATAAGCATGTCATATCTACATACAAACATCTATCCTCTACCAAGAGATGGACAGATTTTTATAGAATTGCTGTTTGGATTTTTGTCTGAATCGTGGTTTAATTTTACTTTTTAGCTATTTTTTTCCCTGCTCACTGGAATATACTTAGATGTCAAGTTTGTTTCTTCATGAATGAGTGAAGACACTGCACATCATTGTGCCTAAATACCTCTTTTATATTTGGTTCTTTAATCTGAACAACTGAGAATATGTCTTTAAAGCAGTTTGTTACAAACCGCTCAAAATCTACATCGCACATAGATCATTAAATGCTGAGTGATGAACACATCACACATTTATCCAAAATGACCTCTCTAATTAGCAGCTGTAAAAGAGCTGTCTGATCTCCTCCAGTTATCTGAACATACAACGGCATGTGCCTGTGGTCTCATGTCTTGTTAGTTGTTTCAACCAATTTCTTCAGTCATCAGTAAAGTCAGCAGGAATTAAGGCAGCTCAGCGTTTTGAAAGATCGTGCTCCTTCCCTAGGTGCTCGGATGTGGCATGCATCCATGTTTGACCCAAATTCCAGGCTGAAAGCCCTGAGAGCCACTGCTGTCCATCCTGGCATACACCATTAGGAGGGAGGCAGAGCTCGTCAGTGCTCGTGAAGCTCCCCTTTGGATTGTTTATGGCTTTGGGCAGCTCTCCACCTGCCTGTATGAATGATAATGCAATAACATAGCCATTAACATTTATGGTACAAATGATAAATCCAATTAAAAAGGAGACAGTGAAAGCCCCATGCCATGGCAATGCTCCACACGAAAGAGGCATGTACAATATTTTACTTAAAGAAACTGTGGGATGAAATTAGGAGACCAATGAATGTGTTTTTGAGGCTTTTTCCTTTGTCCATTGACTGCCACTTTAGATCAAGATTCCTAAACATATACACGGCAGATACTGAAACTTCTCTATATTAATCCATAATTATTTTGACTTTCCGTGGCAGTGTAATGATACGCTGCATATTTATAATCTCAGAAGCAAGGCTCTAATTCAGTAGCTCTCTTTTTAAACCCATGGTTAAGTTCAGTTGAACGCCTTTGTGGAGAGCTCAGCATCTGTCAGAAAGATGTTGCTGGGTCTAGCTGGACTTTCGATCTGACCCAGAACATCCATTCATTTATTCTCAAGTACATTTCTAAATCAGGAAAATGTACTGTATTTTATAAAGACCATATGGAGCCATTATTAATGTCCCACAATTCTTATTTATTAAATACCGACAAAAGAATTCGATAGCTGCTTCTCTTAGAAGAAACACTTCTATTAATTTTTTTTGTAATTTTCCTTTTTTTTCTGTAAAAGTTTGCATGAAGTGGTCTTTTACAGACTGTGTTGTTGAAGGCAGATGAAACGATGAATCCTGCAAATCAGTCATACAAAATTTGCTGTCTCTGGATCTCTTCCATTTGTTCATGTTTTTGCTAAATCTGTGAACAATATTCTGCTGTGAGATGCTGCGTGTGTTTTGCATGTAGGTAGCGGCTGGATAACAATTACAGGAGGGCAGCTCGCCAACCCAACTGGCAAGCGCTAAATTGAATAGGATATTCAAAAGCAGGAATATAAATATTTTGGTTCAAAGTTTAAGTTATTGAAGTATACCATTTGGCACCAAAAGCTTTTTGTAAATCATTTTTCTTACTCTGCAGTCATGAATCATTCCAGCAGTGGGTATATGCATTAGTGATTCCAGCCACAAGCTGCTGAAATTTGATGTTGGCTGATGCAAAAATGTAGCTATTACGGTGATTTGACATCTAGCTCCACATCTTGAGTAGACACCACTACCCCATTTAAAACTAATTCCTCAGGAGCGACATCTCATGCACAGGGATTATGAGTCATTAAATAATCATTTGGTAACACAGTGCATCCCTTGCCTCTGGAAGTGGTGTTCAGCATGGTGCCTACTCAATTAATCAACCTTAAAATAATACTTTCCACTCTTCTAAATTACTCTTCCCTTCTTAAGTTTGTAGAAAGGGCTCATTTAACTAGAACATGATTTTAAAGGTAGAAATGAGCCTGGGCAATGTACCTGGGGTTCAGATCTGAACTCTGTTAAAAGGCTGAGTGATTGGATCTGGTGCCAAATGCTACTTTATGGTTGACTTGAACTGCTCTGCTGGTGCAGGTCAGAAGGAAAATCATCAGATGGAGCTCCCCGATGACCTCTCCTGCAGAAGGAAACCTATGGAGCATGGAAATGTCTTGTGGGGACAGCTATCCTTCAGCTATCCTCGTTTGTTTTAGTGGCCTTTTGGGGCTCTGAGCATCAGGGAGCATTCCAGTGCAGTTAGGGTATCCCTGATTGATGACCACGTCTGGACGAGGCTGCGCTTGTCCATGAAGGAGGAGAGCATTTAGTTACCATACCCAGTCTGCTTGTAACAAATACAGCCTAAGTAGTTTAAAGCAGGGATTTACAAACTATTTTTATAGGATGCCATGGTAGTGGGGGCAGCAGGTATTGAGAACAGCAGTATGAGTAAAGACAAGGGCAGATCTGGCTCTGTGTCAGCTTGTGTATTGCCCAAAATAGCTCCTGCACTATTAATGACACATGTATTACAGCTGATAACTCCTATTAGCCTCAGCTTTGCAGCTGAAACTCCTGCAAGTCTGGCTTCTAGCCTGCGACCATTTAATTCATGTTCTATAAATGTAATTCAGTATTCAGGTCTGAGTCAAAATTTCTTCAGATTTGGGGCTTTGGCCTTGACTCAGAGCTATTGAAAATGAAAATATATGGAAATACCCTACTGACAATTTATACTGAATTAGCGTCATACATATTTAATGGAATTTTGATTTGAGAAAGCATTTTTGTTCAAAATATGATTATATAAACACTTAAAATGAATATGCACTTGAAACTCTATTTATTAGCTGTCTTATAATTGTATTCATCATCCCATGATCTTGCATGAAATAGCAGTGATTTCAGCAAAACTTTGCCACTTTATCTCACTCAAAGACTTGACCCATTGTCTGAAAGAGTGTAAAACCAGTATGTGAAGTTACAGGACATGAGCAAAGATTGTTGCTATAACAATAAACATTGCTATTCTTCTTGTGATTGAACTGGTCTAATGGCATCTTTAAACACTTCTTTTTCTAATGAAATTTGGTATTGTATCAAAGTCCTGTGGACACTGCTTCAGCAGGGTTTGATAATATTAAGCTAAAGTGAAGAAAAGATTAAAAAATTACATATTTAATGGCAAATGATCACAGAGTCATAGTATTGTTAGGGTTGGAAGGGACTTTGGGAGATAATTTAGTCTAGCCCCCAGATTCTTGGTCCATTAAAAATATTTTTTAACTTATTCAATTACTAGGCCTTTCTGAATGATTTGTGAATTTGTGGTTTATGAATGATGTGACCTTTATGAATGATTTCATGCAATGCAGTTTTGTAAAATTAAATTTACCAGGAAATAACAATCATTCACATATGACTGATTGTTCCTTTGCCTTTACGGTGAGACCATTTTTCCCCTTGAATTAATCTGTTTAAAAGTAGTTATCTGGTTGTTTATGCTTACTCTATAATCAAGGAAAGAGATAGAAGGTTTGATTAGTCTCCTGGAGACACTTATCTTTTTTTCCAGTGACAATAGAGAAAACTGGAGAAGCCAACTACTTTAAGCTATCTTCTGCCAATTAAGATAGGAAAGATAAACCCCACTGCAATGTACGAATTGTATTCCATCTGCTCATTGGCAGTTTGCTCTTCCAGTGGAACAGGGCAGAACTTTGCATATTTTTCATAAGACGCTTAATTTTTCCTCTACCAGTTGTAATCTTTTATCAGACTGTAACCTTCCTTGGAGGAAGGATACGGGACTTTACTGGGTGAAGTTGTTTGAGTAATAGACTGCATCTTCTGATAAAAGCTACCCCAGCCAGAGTTAAAGGTGTGAATTAAATGAATCTGGTATTTTTGCCTGAATGGCTGGAGTCTCAGCTTCCGGCTGGAGTCTCAGCTTCCATCTGTAGTATCTTTCCAAGTCTTTGTTGGATATCCCTCCATTATGGACTTGTTTTCCCTTATAGATGCTTTGATTGCATTCAGCTCAGGTCTTAGCCCTTTTTTGAGGGCTAAGCTTAATCAGTTCAGGTATTTGAGTCATTCATTTTAGGATTTGTTTTCCAATCCTTTTATATTTCTCATGGTTCTAGTCAGATTCCTTGTCAAAATGTGGATACTGTCACTGGACTGTATCCTAGTGCCAATTTTGCAGATGATAGAATTTCCCCAGTCTGTTATCCCTCTTGGCTGCAACATTTTACTGTAGCTCATATTCAACAGATTATCCACTATGGTTTGCAAATTGATTTCGGAATTATCTTTTTCTAAGACTAAGTTTGCTGTTCTATAAGGGTGTCATCTGGCTTCTTGTCCTGTTTCTGCATTAAACCATTTCAAACTGCACAGATTTTGCCTTCACCTTTTTTTTTTAACCGCCTCTTGTACATGATGTATTCCCTGCTTCATTTGAAATTCCTCTGGTATCTGTACACCCACAAGCTTTATCAGTAACGCTTTCATACTGAGTCATCAATAAAAACATTTCATGGCATGAGGACAAAGACAGATTCTGGGAAAGCCAAACCAGGACACTGCAACTTAGTAGATCCTTGGTTTAAAATCCAAACCCTACCTTTGAACTATTTCTGTAATTCCAGACATGAGATTCATGAAACAGAAGTGTCCGAAAAACACAAAGTTCCCACTTTAAATTTGTACCAGCTTCTCTTTATACCCAGTTAGTTGTTCATGATGCATGGCTCATGAGGTGCTCCTTTGTCAAAGGAACATTGAGATATTTCAACGAAACATTGACCTGCAGTGGGTGGTTGTGAGGGACAAATACCTGGCTATGTGCAGGTTACAGGTGTGAAGTTTGCAGCCGTTCTCCTTGCCGTTGCCTGGGGTGCTGTCTGCCTAATATAATTTACTGGGTATACCCAGATGCAAATACAGCATTTTTTTCATAGACAATGCTGGCTAAGTACTTTTTTGTTATTGAATCGAAGACTACTGTGAAAGAACCCTGAGCATCTTTTGGACTTGCTGCAGTGTCCTGGTGGCGAAGCACAACTGGGGTCTTGTAGCCTCTAAAATAACTGCACAGGGAAACTGTGTTTAAAGATGCACCTGTCTTACAGACACTGTGTTCACATTTAAAAGGTCACAAATCTCAGAGGTTTTGAGGTTTGGGTGCTGTTTAGGGCTTGGTTAACTAATGTGTACATTCCTGTAGGATAAAAATCAAACCTGTTTTTACTGAAATAAAGGTAGGCAAAAAACATTCAGTTCGCAGAAAGACTGACATTAATTCATTTCCTTATTAGTGACATGGTAAAAGATCAGAGGGCTACTGACGTATGTTTCCCTTGTCAGTTTTTGCTGTAATAAAGATAGATGGTGATACTGTTGTGCTGAAAAATGGCTGTTATTGCATATTGTTAAGAGGAAACTTTGTGTAATGTGCTTTGGTTTTTTTAATTGTGAAAAGACCTGTCTCTGAAAAATTACAGAAATTCCTCATTATCCAGAAAAAGGAGAAACTTTTCAGTCTCTAGTGTCTTAGATTTAATCTCTCTGTTTGAAGTTCCACACTGGTGACATTTATTTTTCTCTATTTTAACACATGCTTCCTTTCAGCAGCACTATCTGCCCATCAGGAATCAAAGCAAATCCAGATGGCTCAAGAACAGATGGCTTATGGTTTGAGAAGCATGGGTCAGATTCAGCCATACAGTGTACCAAGTTCACAGGAGTGCTCTCCTTACATCTAGAGATTTGGAGATGCTGAATAATGATTTTTCTCTGCTTTGCTATTGTCAGGCTGTGAAAGTTAGCATGTATGAGAGAGTGAAACCAGGAGGAACAGTAAGAGGGAAGGTTCTACATGCTTCACTCAAGGAAAAGAATTAATTTCTCATATGATAAAAAGGCACAATGTAGCAGCTGCAAAGCCAGATATCTGAGAAGTATTTAAAAAATCTGCTTTGCTTTGAAATTTGAATGAGGCTTCTGGAAGAAGTCTGGTAAACAATGCTGGAGACAGCCAAGGTGTTTCCAGGGAAGAGGGGAAAGAGAGATCCAGCAACCTCACAGCAATTTCCCTATTACATGACCAGAAATGTGTCTCTTGCAGCTACAGCAGACAAATTAGTGCCTGATTATGTCTAAACAGAGACCTGTTTGCAGCCAGGTAACTGTGATAGGGGACACCAGCAGCAATTACAGGACACCACAGTTACATATTACAGTAATGAGTCAGGGCAAAATTCTGTTTCAGAGGTCTAAAAGGCATCTCACGCTGACGCAGCAGTCAAACTCATCCCCTTACCCAAATTTGTCAGTCTTCAAGGCCGTGTTCATCACTGCTCTTCACTGTCTGCCTCCACTCTAGAGGGGCAGGAAAGAGCACCAAGATTGTGTCCACATGTGTTTTCAGATGTTTCCATATCCAGTTATCTGGGATAACTAAAAAACAGGACATGGCTAGTACAAGCAGTGAGACTATTATACATGACATTTGTACATTGTGCCAGTAAAGTGCCTTGTTTTGAAATACATGGAAGGACAGAGTCCACACAGTATTTTTTATCAGTAAATCCCCACTGCAATACAGTCAGGAGTGTTATCCCTATAATTTAGGTGAACAAAGAAACGGGGAACTACACCAATCTAGTCTTTCAAGATCATGCAATACAGCAGTATATGGAAAAGAAACCAGTGCTCTTAATTCTTACTTCAGTGCTTTGTTTGTAGGCTCCAAAAGTGAATGAATACAGTTTTTTTAATCCTCAATAGCTTTTGCAGAAAGGGGTAGTTTTGAGAAGGGAGCTTAATGAGTAGGAAGATTCAAAGGTAGTCCTACTGACCTAAACTTAGCAAATATTTGGCTTCTCTCCTTTCAAAGACTTTCTGTTCCCTATGTTTTGGAGTCTTCACAGCACTCCAGGTGTGGCATCCTCTGTGATGAGCAGAGGGGAAGGATCAGCTGTCTTAACTTTGCCTGACAATGCCCGGGGCACCATTAGCCTTTTTTGCAATAAGGCTCATTGCTCATGTTCTTCTTGGTCTCCACCAGGACATCCCAGGTCCTTTTCTGCCAAGCTGCTTTCCAGGTGGGCTGTGGCCAGCATGACGGTTGTTCCTGCCCAGGGGCAAGACTTTGCTCTCCCCCTGGTTGAACTTCATGAGGTTCCTGTCAGCCCGTTTCTCTTGGATGTTGAGGTCTCCCTGTGTGGCAGCACAACCCTCTAGGGGATCATCTACCCCTCCCAGTTTTGGGTTATCAGCAGACTTGCTGAGTGTACACATTCCCCACACTGCTTCATCACCCAGATCCTTAATGAAGTTGGTAAATAAGATTGGATTCAGTATTGTCCCTTGGGGTGTAACTAGCACTGCTCGTCACAGGCCATCATCTAGACGCCATCCCACTCTGTCCTGTGTTTATGTCTGTATTGCTTTTCATACTTGCCTATAAACTTTACACTAACAAGAAAGAGTTAAGAAGAGAAAAGGGGTGAGGAAAAAAAAGCATCTTCTTCTTTCTCCCCATACTGAAATTGAACATGATAATTTTATTCTCTATTGCATTGTGTTTGTTATCTGCTAGACATTGCTTAGTATCTCCATTTGGTCCTTGCCTTCTCTCTCCTTTTCCAGTCCTGGAGTTGAAAAAGAGACTTAGCTGGAGGAATGCTGCCTCCAGGAAAATCCTTGGAGATCAGCATAGGCAGGCATAAATTAGGAGAAGCTTTAACACACTATATTTTAGAGCAAAGGCTGGTCTAGCCCAGCCCAGTACTAAAGATATAATTGGGATAACTTAGTTGCATCAGGGTCTCATCTGAGCTTGAGGACCAAGCCTCTGATGTTAGTTCTGCCTTGCTACAGCCTCTTATCTGGCTGAACTTTGCAAAACCATCCTATCTGATAGGAAATTCAGGGCATAATAGTAAGCCTCTAATGGTTTGGTTTCAGAAATCTTGCTCCTACTGTGTATGCAATCAACACAACGGTGACTACCTGCTATCATCCTAAGTGTGCCTTTTTCTCCTAAATAAATAACCAGAACAAATGTTCATCTGCTGCAGAAATGCTTAATGCTGACATGACATGGATTTATGGGAGCAGAGCCAGTAGAGCAACATGAGAAATGTGTTCTGCCCAGCTCTAGCTAATATTCTCAATCTCCTAAGATTTCTGAATGTCATCCCAAGTATAAATTAGACCACTGAGAGGGTTACATATCCCTGTATTTTTCTCCCTGCCTCTCTGCCAGTCATTTTCAGCAAGGAAAATCAAATCTTTCCAGGTTAGAGTTGTAACATATTACATCCACTTTACATAATATAAAAGATGTATAGCAATGGAAAATAAAAAGTCTAGTGATGGCATCGTCCAAAAGCTCTCCAAAATTTGTAGTACAAACTTATTTTAAAATATTCCCTTTGTCTTTGCAGAACTTTAAAGCTTTCTCAATGAGAGAGAAATTTTCTCTTCTAATGGGATAATCTGACATTTTGGATGCACAAGCCATGGAGTTTTCCTCATAAATTGAATTGAAATGTTCCTTGTATGATAAGTCTACATTGAAAGAGTATGTGTGGTGCAGGGTTACCCAAACCAGCTCTAAATAAATTATCCTGGATACCAGCTGCTGTGTAACTCTGTTAGCCAAGAAGTCCATCAAGGCTAATGAGTTCTGATGAGAGGCAGCCAGCATTCACTTAGGTAAAGTGTCCTGTTCCCATGGCAATCTCTTACTCCTAATTTGATAATTTGACTATTGTGGTGATTTTCAGCAGCTAAATATCTGTAGCATATATTTTGAATATTGTTTGCATATATGTAGGCTTTGGAATCGAGTAATTTAGAATCAAATTTAACTCTAGTCTGTGTATTTATGTATATGAGGTGTAATGAACAGAATCTATTTCGTATTAACAGCTATTTATCTCAGTGAAGCTAATTGTACATTATGTAAATGGAAGTATGGAACCTGAACTTTCCTATCAGAATATTATTGAAGATAATGTGGATTTATCTGTCAAACTCACAGCTTCCATAAATACACTTCCTAACATATTTTCCAACAAGGGGCTATAAATTTTTTGGTGGCAGAAAGGTGAAGTAGAGCCTTTCTCATTCTAAGATTTATTCGGGCAGAGAATTGAGAATAGTATGCCATAAATTACTTATAAAAAGATGCATATTTTAAGTGTGCTGTACATACACCTTGGGGACATTGTAAAAAGGCAAGTTTTCCACTGGGAGTTCTTGGATACTTGGTGAGGGTATAGTAAGTGTGCTGCAGACCTTCCAGGCTATTCTTTGGGCTTTTCTTTGGCTTGGTGTATCATATCTATCCCAGCTTTTTATCCCAACTGAATGGCAAAAACTACATCTGCACCAAAGCAGAAATGTCTTTTTTGATCTTCAGCTAAAAGTGGTGAAATCCAGGTGGTCCTATTACTTGTGAAGGTCCTACATGAAAATCATTTAGGAGTAACTTAGTGGAGACTCATACATACAGAAATAACATTTTTAAAAAGAAGAGCCTTTTAACTACAAATGTTCTACAAAAATTTTCTCAGTATTTGATTCCTCTGACTTTAAAGCTATTGGCAAATGTTTTGTGGATCAGCAGGAAGGAAGCATGTGTATGGAAAATGATTTGTCCTGGAGCTGGTCTGTTCAATAGATTCTCATTGAGTATATAGATCTAACCTAAGATTAGATTAGAAATGATTCTCATAGAAAATGTCATTGAACATAGAAATGACTAAAACAAATGGCATTTTTGTAGTATTCTTCCCTCTTACAGACACTCATCAGAAATTTAAAAAACCCACCTTCCTATAACAAAATATATATTCTTCTCAGTAACAGGAAAGGAAGAATTAGGCCATGAGAAATATTTAGTTATATCTGATTAGGTGCACTGGGATATTACAGTGACAGCGGTCCATCAGGAACCCCACTAGACATAAGATGCTATTAACTAATGCTAGTTAAAGACAGACGAGACTTCTCTCCCAGATTAGTGAACCCCCACATTTGCTAAATGTTTGGCCTTATGACAAAATCTAAAGTTGTATGGGTGTTGCATGCAGAAACATACAACTCCATGACTTCTCTGCCTCAAAACAAAAAACCTACCTAAAGGAAAAACCCTGTTGGCAGGCATTGGAAATTGGGTGCTGAAAATCACTAGTCTTTTGGAAAATGCAATTATGTGCATCGAAAGTGTGTGTGGGTGTAAGAGCTTGAGAGACAGAGCCACATGGCATGGCTGTTTGCAAGTCCTCTAAGCTTTTTCCATTTGAATTATTTTACTTCCCAGAAACTATTCTCCAGAATAAGTGGCACCTCCTCTTTGCTTTTCCAATTTGTCACATTAAAAACATAACCAAAATCACCAATTTTTGCCCAATATTCAAAGGATGAGATTTACATTAACTTTTTATCCAAGACAGTCTGCTGAACAAAATCTTTCTGCACTGTAGTTTTTTTTAACTTTATCACATTAAACTCCAGTGAAATAATAGAATTCTCTTTTTGAACTCAAGCAATTTATGTGTTATAAAGTGTTGAGAATAGATTAATAATTTTGGGGAAAGAGACCATAATAAGCAATCATTCAGCTGTGTGAACTCTCAAATAGCACAGGCTGCAGAGCACACCCATGCAGTCGTTTGTCAGGTCAGGTCAGGTAGCACAAAGTTAAGCTAAAACATACTTTTCAAAAATATGTGTTCTAACAGGTTGAAGACTTAGAGTGTGAAAAATGCCATACAGTCCTTTATAAAGCTTCCAATGCCAGATTATGGTCTCCTTTCCCCCATTAAGGATTACTGCAGTGGAATTCCTATTATGCACGTTGTTGTCCCCCGGGATAAGAATACCTTATTGAGTCAGGAAAAATCAAACTATTTCTCACTCTTGCATAAGCAGTTCTTCAAGTTCTGCACAATTTTATGACTACTCGTGGTATGGTAGTGATGGGCACATCATAAATATCCAGAGATTGTTTCCGAGGTGCATCCAGCATTTGTACATAGAATGGCAGCACAGGCTAATCCAGCTCTGCTGAGTGAACGGAGGTAACAGGAGCAGCATTAGCGATGGCACGAGCTGTGTCCAGGCTTTCCCATTACTGGGAACACACATCCTGGGGCTCTGCAGCATGCCTCTGCAGGATGCCAGCCCGGACACAAGCCTGTGCCTCTTTATCTCACCACTGTTGCAGCACATGCTGCTTGGGTGATGGTGAAGGGGTGCGGGGCCAGGACAGAAATCAGTGGTGACACAGAGCTCCAGAGCACAGACAGTGAATGAGCTCTCTTGCCCTGGGAGCTTTGCCGACTGCCTGTGCCAGCGTAGCTGAAATAACCAGCACTCCTGACTGGAGGGAGAGCTGGGAAGTGACCAGTTTCTTCACTTTCTTCTCTCCTGTTCCTCTTATCTGCTTGCCACTGCTTACTTAGCTTTCTTCTGGTGGGGGAAAATCATGGACTGGTGAAGGGGCTCTGTCTTACTGGGGAGCTGACTGCTCAAGTGGCCAGTGGGATGCAATGCTACTAGTGCTGCCCTTTAGGCTGGACTTTGAGCCTGGTTAAATATCGTGAGAATTGAAGGAGCTCTTGCTCTCGCATTTAAGACTGATTTTTGCTCTACTCTGATGCCTACTACTAAGCATAACCATAAACACACTGCATGCCACAATCACACTTTATTTTGTCTTTCATGGAAAAATGAGGTAGTGTCATGATCTGAAGCAGAAAGATCTGTGCCATTTGCACAAGTAGATTTTTATTTCTACACTGAATTGAAGGAACATCAGGTTCACTGTGTCGGTTATATTAACTGTTGTGAATGTAAGGAATGTTTGAGGGGAATTTAATAATTAAACAGATTCCAAGGGCCTGTCAACAAGGCTTCAGCTCCATAGTGGAGCCACTTGAACAGAGAGTGCTCGCAAATATACGATGAAGTTGAGAGATTAGAACATGGTTGAAATTACTGTACATTAAAACAAAGCAGTCAATAAAAATGCAAACACTCTGAAGTGTTTTAATAAGACTACATTAAATCACCCTCAAACAGCATTCAGCAACACATGTCACAGGGATTCAGGGCTGCTTATCCAAACTCTTCTGTTCCTCACCTTTTCTGTGAGAAGGCTTAACCTTTGCTGAAAGATTCAGATTTGCCACTCTCGAACTCCTTCTATATGTCCTTTTAGATGACCCTGAAGAAGCCTTGTATATTTAGGCCTTACTGACATGAAGCTTGGCCTGAAGTCATTGGGAATCGTCTGCAGTCTATGGAGCTGGATACATGTTTGGCCCCATGGAAGTCATTAAGATTAAAATGCTGAATAGGGGCTACATAGCCAAGTTACTGAGAATTGAGTTAAATGCACACCACGTTCTTGTCAAGGAATTAAATATGTATTGCAGAGAGAACCATGGGATTTTTATTTTGGGTGGGAATTTAAACAAAATATTTTGCATTTTGAACAGTTGCCAAACTCTTCTTCAGCTCAAAACTGTAAGCTTTTTGGCTTTCCTTATAGACTCTTTGGCAGCAGGGTTTGATTTTTTAATTTCTTTTTTTCACTGAAGGCAAAAATCTGATCACTTTATGATCTTTAACAACAAGAGTCTATGAACAGAAGTTTCTCTTAATTTCTCTAGCAACACTGCTAGGTGGCAAAATGTACATGTACAAATATTTCCCATTCATTTCTGCCGCACACAAAAGCATTAATTGTCTAATAACGCAGCACGAATATGGACAGTTTTGTCAGAAACATTCTCAACCTTTCATTCTTTCTTTCTTTCTTTCTTTCTTTCTTTGGGGCTTTTGTTAGCACCTGGAGGTGAGTTGCTCCAACATATCGAGCACAGCAGTCGTGCCGAGCAGGGCGATGAGTCAGTCCAGCCCTGGAAGGTTCCTGCAGGGTGACCATACTTGCTCACAGCCACCACCGCTGCTAAGAGCAGAAAATTAGCTGTAAAATGCACAGGGCAGGTTTTCATGCCAGCCTGTGTAGGGTTTTGTCACCTGTCTCAGCCTTTAGGGCAGTATTTCTCAAACTAATAGCTAAAAAGTATTCTACAAAGGACTGAAGCATTTTAAATGCTTCACCCCCACTCTTATTCCCATGCTTTCCAGAAGGAGGCAAACACTAAGTAGGGAAAAACAGATGTAATAATTCACCTTAATGTTTCAGCTGTTAAATGATCAACAGTGTTGTTATAAAAGATGAACACTGAGGCTTTTCAGACTCTTTTTTCCTTTAGAAGAAACCAATGGTCTTTGGGGTTTAAAGGAGTGTAAAGATTAAATCATATTCTCTGGGAAGGGTATCTCTAGAGCAAGAATTTTTCAGCCTGTTTTGACTAAATGTTTTTGATATAGCTAAAAAGTATCCTATAAAACCCACTGCCTCTCAACTGGTTTCTGATGGCACCTGGTGCCCTGATCACATTATTCTGTTTCAGATGAAGCTACAGCCCGTTCAGTCTGACCACAGTTGCAGGATCAGTCACACATTCTAAAGACTTAGCAGAGCTCCTCTTTTGCTGATGTAGCTTTTCAAGATCATATTCGTCATAATCAATGAAACACCAATTTTCATCTCCATCAGCTTTCCCAATAAGCCAAAATCTCCCTGCTTCCATTTTGAGTGGTGCTTCAGGTTGCGCATAATTCAAGTATTTGTACTTTCAGCACTTACAGTGTTCAGAGCTTCTGTTGCAATGGGTATGAGTCATGTATCTCAAAATCTTTTTTCTGGGCCTCTAGCCAAACAAGAAGATCTTTATTTTTCTTCTTGCCTTCTTCTTTTTTTTTTTTTCCCCTCTTGTGCCTCTTTAAAAAGGTAAGTCACTCTCTGAAAGGAAAATACCTTAAGCTTGAAATTCTACCCTCAGGTGAAGCTGTTCCACTGTTGAAAATTCTTGTTTTTAAATGTTTAAATAATAGATCAACTGAAGGCATGCATGTTTCTTAGAAACAGAATGGAAAGTTTGGGTGATTTGAGGCGATTATGGAAGTTACAGAGCCTAAAATGCCTCTCAAATAGAGAGGATGAGGAGAGAAAAGTGGAGGCAGGTAAGGACAGTGCTTCATCATAACAGAGCAGATCACCTCACTTGCATGCTGTTGAAAGACACTGTCTGAAAAAAAAGGAGGGAATTCCAGTTTTGTTTTGGAATAGTATGTCTGAAACCCAGAAGTTTTTATTTATCTCATATTGTGAACAAATATAATGGTGATTTCCCTGCAGCTACGATAATAAAGGCTCTGAAAAATATCGATTACTCAGAGAAGACAATCTGAGGCAGTGAAAGGCAGAAAATTAATCAGAATTGCTATGCAAAAAACATTTCACACCTAATAATCCTGATTTTTTTCCATACAAGTTCTTATGTCCATCAGCACATTATAATGGGAACCTATGTGAAAGGGGAATTTTCAGGTTTGCAAATAACAAGTAGGTCTTCCCTATATTTCTTATTAAAAAAATGTTTTTCTTTTCTATGCTTTGTTTCTCAATTTATGTTGTGTAGCTAATGGCACTTTTGAAAAGAAGATGAGAAGCCAAGCTTTCAACCCTTTAAGAACATGTTTAGTTGTTAATAACATTCAGACTTTATTTAACAGTACACAGAGAAAGGTACAGACAGAAATTGTGCTGGACAAATTAATGTATTCCCATTAGACACTGAGGAGATTTAGGCTGGATATATATCTTGTTTCTGGTGGATTCGGACTTCTTGAAGGCAAACAGAACTCTGTGTGAACTTCAACACAAGAAAGCTTGAAGTATTAGCTGAGCAAAATGTTTACTAACGTTGACATATAGATGTGAATGTTTTCTTCAGTTCTCATGCTACATCTAAAATTGGGAACGGATCTGTTTTAGATTATTCTTGTCAACATGATATTATTAAAAACTTGAATCTCTGAATAAATTTTGGAAGCATTACCTATTATACTTGGTAATTTGCCAGGTAAGGAGCTGTGTGTTTCAGTATTTGAATTCAATTCAACTAATGTATAAAGTGTTAATATGTCCTATACTTACAAAAGATAGACTGCCACTAAAAATAAAAAGGGTATGATAAAGCAAGTTTGTAATTACAGAAAACTGCTACAGATACTGTTTTATTCAACTATATCACTTCACTGTGAGGCCTCACTTCTATTAAGCTTTTTCTTTCCATGCTATAGGTGCAAAGTTTCTCTAGCACTGACAGATGTCACCTGGGGAAAGACCGAGATCCAGAAGGTCTCTGCAGCAATGCAGTGTAGTGATAAACACAGCTGTAAAAAATGTGAAAGAGCTGCTCAGGAAAGCAGCACTTTGCAGATAATGATTTTAATTCAGACGCGTGCAGCTAATAGTAAATGGGCATCAGTCTCAGCCCGCCAACAAGTCGGGTTCAGCTTGAGCATGGGTCACAGTCTAGCTGCACAGCAGATGTACATGAGCCATAAAATGTGCAAGTGGCTAAAAGGCAAAATTCAAACTAATCCAGTGTCTAAGGAGATGAGCTCTAACTGCATACAGAGGTTTGGAGGAAGAAGAAATGTCAACTAGGGAAACAGCTGATCAACTGTTGTTAGCTGCACTCCTTTTCCAAAGCTGAGGTGTCTCCTTCAAAAGTGTGGGGCAAACGTCAGCAAAAAATCCCATCACCATAATATCCCGGCACAGCAACACAGTGTATTTTCCCCAAGCTTCCTTCACAGAAAAGACTGAAGTAACTTCCCTGGGAAGTAACTAAAAACTGATGAAGTGGAATTTGAATTTTATTGTCTACCTTGAAAGGAAAATGGAACAACATGTGACAGGTATGCATTTTTCACTTTAATCGTACTGGAACATGCTTTGTTCTGATGTTGATATGAGTGGGGGAAAAATGTGACTTTTTTTAATAGAAAGGATGCCTATTTTGGCCTCTTTTTCTGTTGAAGTTCTAGTTGCCAGCTCTGGGAATTCAAGCAGGGAATCAGAATGGGGCTTAGTCCATCCTCTCAAGTACAAGGTTGTGCCATTCAGGTTGTGTCCCCATTACACAGGGGCAAGTCTTGCTGTCAATGATGAGAAAGAGTTCCACAGAAAATGCAACATCAAACTGCTATGAGTAATCAGATTAATCAGGGCTGGAGGCACTCAGTGGCAACTCAAAGAAAAGGAAGCGTTTTACATGGAGAGGCTTTTCACGAAAGCGCACGCATTCCTTTTTATCTGCATGTTTGTGGAGTCATGTATTCGTAATGCCATGCCAGATGTAGGGAAAAAATATCCATTCTGTTAGTTGTATGTAGCCCAGGGCTCGGAGGGTAGAAGTGGAGGAATGGAAGAGAGGATAACAGTCAATCTATAGTGTGTCTTCTGCTTCCCAGACAAAGCTGCCTGTAAACTAGGAAACTGTTATGCCACACTTACATCTCACCCAGCAATGGCTTACTTCTTCGTCCTCTGTTGACTTGAGACAACATATAATTAGATCAATTCTCAAATATATTACACCTGATTCTATTGTTGCTTTCTCATGCTGGACTCTCCCTTTCCCGAAACACCCACCACCAGCTATAGACCTTAAAGGGAATCTGTCTCAGAAAACTTCCAAGAAGATATTACTCATGTCATAGCTAGGACAGATAAATAACTATTAGATCAAATAACTAAATTTAGACATGGTATTGTTATAGGTAGTGGTCCAAGGTGACTGTAGCTCATTACAGTCATCAAATAAAAACCAGATGCCTATACAGGGCTAAATTCTTGCTGTTTTACTACCAACAGAATTTTCTGAAGTGCTGTATTATGAACACTTGCATAGTTGTAAATATAAATCGCTATGAATTCTCAGTCCTTTTGCTCAGGTTCCTACTGAAATCACTCTCTGAATAAATGAAGTCTTCTCATGTTGGGGAAAGTGGTTTTGGTAAAACTGATGCTGTAAAGGTGTGTGACTTCAAGCTGACTGTCTGAATGAAAAACTTTATGTGAAAATTCAGGCCTAGGACAGACTCGAGTTTTTTGATAGACCTCAATTTCACTATAAAGTTGGCAAGCACCTTTGTGCTGTACTTTACTGAGAGGATAAACCTATGATCTTCTGCTCAGGTTGTACCAAATTGTTCACCTCAATTTGAAAAGATAAAGATGTGACATTTGTTTTTACACCACGTGTGAAACATGGTTTAAGATGTTGATGAATGCGTGATTACCATTCTCTAGAAATCCACAATCACTTCAAACTTTTAGAGTTGTGTGTTCAGAAGACATATAATAGCTGTTATTTTAAAAAGTGCTAGAAATTCAGGCATGGATTTCCTAAATTAATGTTATCCTGAAGGTACTGACAGGGAGACTTCATATACTGAGTTGGTAGGTAATAATAACCAGGAAGAGAGTTCCTCCCAGGTGGAGTAGGCTCAAATTACATCACTGGAAATGAGGGGGAGGATATGGATCTTGCCTTTAAACTCAGCAAACTATCTGTGTCTATCTAAAGTGTGAGCACCTAAGATACAGCAACTGACTCCCTTTGACAACAAGATTTGCAATATAAATGCAATTCATACCAGCATTTGCAGTTTTCCTGCATTTATATATACCTGCTGTCTTGAAACACTGAGTGTTGCTGTGAATTTATCATCCGATTGCAGAGGTTCATTTCTAACTCCTACAAAACTGAGAACTAAACGTGTTGAAGAGTTCAAATCCTTCAAACAATCTTCTCTTTCACATTTTATCTTTGCATTCCCACAGAGGAGTAACATATTTTTAATATTGTAGAGTGTGCAAAAAATATGTGTATGCAGTAGTATATGAAAACATGTGAAGAGGTATCAGGTGAATAGAGCCCCAAAGCTGGATTGAGCCTAAACTCTGTCCTCCAAAACTACTGAATGGTTGGTTCTCCTTTCTCTGAAAGACTCCTGAGAGGATGAGCCACCACCCAAGAGTTGTGCCTCATTTGAATGTTTCTCTTGAGGTTTCATCTATACTAAGGGTGGGAGATGGGGAAGAAGAGGGGAGACTGGCAGCCACAGAAAACAGCTGTCTGAATGACGAGATGTTAATGCCTTTCAGGCCGTGGCTTTAAGTATGGAACAATTTGATTTCAAAAGCAGAATATTCTGATGACGTAGATAATTACTCCACCCCACAGAGAACTTTCAAACTGGTTCTGAAAATAAACACCAAATACTTTTAGTTAACTAGTGAGCCACCAGTTTTCAATTTTACTTTAGGACTTTTTCTATCATGTCTCTCTGATGACTAGACTAAGTCATGACTAACTCAGGAGTAACTCATTGATTTTGATAGCTGTCTGTTTTAATCCTCACTTAGGGCTCAGATGTATGGTTTAGCTCAGCATAACAGGCTGCCCTGCATCACAAGTGCCCTGTTTACACTTTCGGTCAACAGGAATTAAAAATGCCACAAAATCCATTTCACCATCTTTCACTACCACATTTCTCTCTGCCAGGGTCTTTTCAAATCTGAATGTAAATCAACAGTCCACGAGCTTGATCCCATAAAGTATTTAGCCAATGTATGCTAGCAGAGGTTTTTTTTCAGTGTTCAGCTCTCAGGGTGGTGTCCAGAGCCTTAAACTTTTGTTCTCTCTACAGTTCATGAGGGAAGTCAACTACCGGACTTCTGAAAAGCAGCTGTGTTGAGGATGGAACTGTCTGTGCTAGCCCGGCACTTCGGTTTCCTTGTAATATTAGTTAGTCATTCAGATAATGACTAAACAAAAGCGTTTTGGATGCTTTACCTCTTTCTCATTATCAGGGAAAAGTCATAATACAACGCCAGCTTCTTACAAGATGAATTGGATTGCTAGATTGACAGTGCATTATTAAAAAAATACCACATGCAGTGAACAGATGTAATTCCTAGGTAAAATGTTCAAAATATTCAAAATGTATGTAGGAAGCTGGGACTTAACCTTTGAGCTTCTGTCTAGTGGAAATAACAGAAAAACAATCTCTTCTATCTGAACCAGACCTCCCTTACTGAAGTGAAGACCTCCTTTAACAGAACGGGTGCACATGCAAGATTCCAGTTCTATATAAAAATTCCTGATCTATGGCAAGGGGTCAGATGCATAAACTGACTGTTCAAACTTAAACAAAATCACAGAGCACATACAACTAAAAGATGAACAAACTGTAGCTCATTTTTCTCTTCTGAGACAATGCTATCAGCTGAATTAGTCTTGAATTGTTGTAACATGAAGTGATGAACAAACAAGTGTAGACCATCCCAATATATGTAAATTGTAAAGTAAAACCAAGCAAGGTCTATATCTGGTATGGTCTGGTCAAAATTTTAATACTTCTTTGATAACAGGTGTCTAATCTTCTCTTGAGCATACCCAGAAATATATTTCTATAATTTACCATAAACTTAATGCAAGTTCTGGAAACACCCATGTGTCAGTGTGTTTGGGTAAATGCTGACTGCTCACAACCCTGTGCAGATTCTTTAATGCATAAGAAACAAAGAAACACAGACAAGCATTTTATGCTTACTTGCTCATGGAAATGAGGGAGATTCTGTTTTCCTTTTTTAATCAATACATAAAAGAAAGCAGACATTCTGTCACCTTATCACCTCTGATTCTGTAGAGAACAATAAATGGAAAAAGATTTCAAATAAACAGACATCAGTTGTTGGTGTGAGTCATCCTGATGAATAATGGTGATAATGAGAATGGTATACTGTGTGTATAACATGAAATCTCTATTTCTGAAATAGTTTGTTGTTCTGCTTTTTAATTTTTTTTAATCTTCTCTTTATTCCTGTGGGGCTTACAATGTGTGTATCATAAATTTCGTTTGTGTACCTGTTATAGAAAAGGCGTACAGAAGGCAAAATTTTAGTTAAAATTCAGTACTTTAAAGACAATCCTGATGCAAAACCACCTTAAGCAGCTGCAGACTTTCCCTGGTGTTTATGGGCTTCGAACACATGCAGTAGAGAGTTCTATTTAAAAAGAAGTTTTTTCCCATTTAAAAATTGAATGAAAAAGCATTGTGCAAAAAGGCTTTGTGCTGGAGTAGTAAATAGGAGGAGTTCCTAAGCAAAAAATCGGCTCCTTTCTTTTCTGAAAATTCTATTCCTGTTATGAAAGTGATTACCTGACAAAAATAGTAGTAGAAGACAATATCAGAGATTAATTCTTCTACCTATCATGTAGTTCAGTCTACTCTAGTCTGTTCTGCTACAGGCAGTTTAGACAGAGAGACGCTTATAAAGACGGGATTGTAGATGCTCACATGCAAACATGCACTCATTCCTTCCTCTTCCTCTTCCTCTTCCTCTTCCTCTTCCTCTTCCTCTTCCTCTTCCTCTTCCTTGTTGGTAATTTCTCTCCAGACATGTTCAGAAGTAAAAGGAAGACATAACTGCTGTTAAAAAAGAAATTGGTTCAAATGCTACTGGTTATCTAGTTATGTCTTTTGGCTTAAGTGGTCACCAGTGAAATGAGTTTTTTCTTTTCCAAGGCAAGATTACAGTTTCCAAAAGAATTCATGGGGGCCATTAAAATCATTCTGGCTTGACGGAATATCATCTCAGAAGAGGTTTAGACTAGTCAATAAAACAATAAAAAAGGTTGGACATAGAGAGGTGTTTTAATTTTACCTGTTATTTACAGAAGGAAAAGGAAGAGATTAAAGTTGTTTAGGGAAGGATTTCTTTTCTTGCAAATAAGGATTGTTATACCAAAATTCTTGCAGCATGAAATGGAAAACATCAGTGGTTGTTAGTTGTCACAATAGTAAATTGATACACAAGAGAAACAGGAAAAGAAAAAAACAAATTGGTTAATAGCCATATCACTTTGAAATTCTCCCGACCCGAAGATAGCAATGTGTAAAATCATTTGTTGCTGTAGTAAATGTCAGTTTGGTACTACTAAGCATTTAATCAGCTTTCTGCTTGATACATTTAATATGACTTCAGTGTTTTACTTGAGAAACTAACACATTACATGGTTAAGTGACTGATGGTGAATTCAGGAGAGCACAAGTGCCAGTCACAAAGAATCAGGTCTGTTTAGTGCCCACATTAGCTTGGCTCCCGTGAATAATTCTCTGTCTGGCAGAAGATGTTAAGTAAAGCCATTAACTATCCTCAGCAGCTATGGATAACTTCCAGCAAACCACAGAAACCAATAAACACTGGTAGTATAGTTTGAGATGTTCAGTCTAATATAGAACTTTCTCATATTTTCTAAACTTATTCATTTATGGAAGCAAACTAAGTTCTTTCTAAGTTCTCTTATAATTCAGAACTGTGTGTCTTACTGCCTCATTTTCTGTTTTCTAATTTCAGACTGCATTATTCACCAGTCATGCCTGGGCATCTCTCCCCAGATCATTGGAGGACAAGGCACACGCTGGGAGAAGAGTGGCTCCCTCCATGGTCAAAGTGGCACAGCTGGTTGGCACGAGCTCAAGCAGACTCAGTATGTGCCACCCCTATTTTAGAGGTGGATTCACCAGGAGAGTGGTGATGTGACCCAAGGTCACAGTAGAAAGTGGTGCTGGAGCCAGCAGCGGAGTGAAATTTCCTGGCTGTCATTTCCGTGCTGTCTTCTCGCATCACCGATTGCTCAGGTCACCCAGACCTGCAACCTGGCAGTGTCCCTTGCACTAAATAAATAAGATAAAAGCAAAACTATGACAGTGGCAAAGCCAAACACTGCAAAGTGGTGAAATGCCACAACTGAGGTGGCCTTTGCCAGCAGAATTTGATACCTTATGTGCACATGAATGTGCTATCCACCCATCTATCCACACATCTATCCATGCACATGTATGCTTATATTTATGCTGTAGTTCTGTCTTCAATTACAATGTAATATATGATTTTTGACAGCATTCCCTAATTATAGAATTATTACAAATACATATGGTGGAGATAGAACACGACTCATCCCTGTGGCCTTATGTCTACTTTGCAGGAGTCGCTCCAGTGTTAGAAGGTTATCTACTGCTACCTTGCTTAAAAGGCATTTGATTACTCTTAAAAGGGTGTAAAGGAGATGGGTGAATTAAGTTATTTTCTTTTTTGAAAGACATCAGTCTGTAACTGCATTGTCGTAGTTACAGCTGGGGAGTTTGAGAAATGTACTAGTGAAATTGATTACTCAGACATGTGTGATTATGATTCATCTAGGAGCTTGGAAAAGAAAAGATGCACAAGTTCTTCCTCAGCCCCATCAATTCTTCCTTTATTACTTTATTTGAAACAAAGCTTGGACAAGACAAAAAATAATTTGATTTTATGACAGCCATAGGAAGAATAAAAGATGTTCTTTTATACCTACTCATGGCAGAACTACAGGCTAAAGATCATTTGAAACAATGGTTTTCCTCACTTCATTGGCTAACCATTTCAAAGGCATTACATTCTCATTTCTTTCAGGCAGTCATAGATTCTGGGACTGGAAAATTTGTTCTCCTACTAAAGCAATGGGCCAGATGCTCTTAACATCTTTTGTCTGGCAGTATCTAGTTATAAAGTACTCCAAGGAAAGTTAAAAAGGGGATTGTGCAATTGATAAACAATTCACCCTTGGGGGTTTCAGAAGATTTTTCCCTGGCTTGTGGGATTGCACATCAAGGCAGCAATACTGCCAAAGCACTAGTATTTTGTTTCCTCCTTCGTAAGAGAGTTCTGGATGTTTCCATGATGAATAAACACATCATTTTCTCTTTAAAATGTTATTAAACTCTTGAAACATGCTAAATGCCTCCCTCATAGGTGTTGTCATAGCTGACATATGAAAAGTATCCCTGGGCTATCCAAACTTGTAAATAGTTTTCTCCTCCGCTTCTCCCCAGGTCTTAGCTGTTTTCTGTCTCAGACTCCAGCCATGCTCATTCCCACGCGCTGGCATGAGCTGGGACATGACTACATGAAGCTCTTTTTCCTAGTTTGTAGTTTTTACCTATTAACTGTGGGGTCCTGTGCATGCTTGACAGCAGGTTCCATTCCAAAGTGTCAGTGCCTCTGACACTTTGGCAGGATTTCTGAATAATGCAATGAGTAGGCATTCTGCTTAAAGTATTTTTTTTTTCAGGGTAAAATCACTGCTGATAAAAAAACCCCTATTTAAAACAAATATATATCACCCCCATTTTTAAAGTTCCTGTCCACCTTCTGCATGGGGACTTTGGAAAGACCAGCATCCTCTGTGTGTTCCCACAAGGCCTCCCTCTACCAGCTTGTCTCCTTGCCACAGCTTTTGATCTACCCTGGACGTTCCTAAGTGATTCAGCACCATTTAATGGGGATTAAGGTGTTTTTAATTGTTTATAATCGTTTTGACCTTCTGCCTAAGCTGAGATCCTGGAATTGTGCCATTGCACTTCAAGTAGGAGTGGTGGCTTAGGGAAAAGCAGTTTATAGAAAGAGGTAATTTTTTTTTTTATTGGCCTAATTACTGTGGATGGATAAAATAGTTATCTTGCAGGAATGCAAAGCCTTATGCAGGTCTGAAATGAAAACTGCAATCTTCAAAGATAGATGCACAGAGAGCAATTACTCTGAACTTAATTTATGTTAGCAAGTTGGATTACCAGAAAGAAAAGGCAGCTGGTGGCTGTGAAATGAAGATGGTATCTTGGCAGAGAGAGGGGTAATAAATTGTTAGCTCAAAAATTTTCATCTACTTCATGAGGTTATTCCAGGAGCACAGTAGCCTTGTAGAGGTCATGACCATCAGCAACCATTTGACTAAGAAGCACCATGCCAAATACACAGTAGGAATTATGTCTCAGAATGCTAGAAAAACCTGGAAAATTATTTCCTTTATGTAAGCGCTCCAAAATTATGAGCTAAAACAAGAAGCAGGCTAAAATGAAGTGCTTCCAAAGTTTTCCTAACCATTTTGCAAGACTCCAAGATGCTATAAAAATAATCATGACAGGTACTAATCACAAGAACCAACACAACAGCAGCTGCCCCAGCCTCTAGCTGATAAAGAACCATTCAAACATCTTCAGTCAATGAAAAATCTGCTAACCAAAGGTGAACTGTCTGCTCCAAAAGCCGCAATGTCTCCCTAGAGGAACAGCCACATAAAATGCTGGTGGATAGGGAATTAGAATTACTTTGTTGACTCTTTTCTTCATATTTCTGTAACAAGCCAGAAGTGAAGTCTAGTACCCATCCTCGTATGGCAATTTCAGGAAGAAGACAAGGAAACATGTTGAGTCTGAAGGCTCAAGACAAAATTCCCTCCCTGACTGCTCTATCAACTACTTACGGACAAGAGCCAGAAGAGAAATAACAAGCCAAATATCATTACAATTTTTTCCTGTCTCAGAAAGAAAATCACAAGAAGTGCAAACATGCAATTAGATAACACTATGAGTAATGAAGTCAAGGAGACTGTGCAGAAAATAATGTTTTCTCTCCAGTGAACCGGTTAATGACCATAACTTCCTGCCCTCTATAGTACTGTCATGTCCTCCAGGAATGTTCCCAGCCTATCCACCATGTTCAACTCTCTGACAGCATCCTGCTTTGTCCTTAGTATGGCTCCAAGATGAATATCAACTTCCAGAGCTCCAGCCCATGTGAAACACATGCCATCTAGTCCATCCTCACCCTGTGCAGCTTCATTTTTGTCAATTTTCTTCAAAAAATGGGCACAGTATAAGCATAAAGATAACTTTATTAAATTTTGACTTTATCACGATCTACCTCAGAAAAAAATTTTGGGAAAATGTAAAGGAAAATAAAAAGAGATCCAAATCTTTTTATCACTAAGGCTGTGCTCTATCTCATATATGAAAGCTTTATCATGTGCATTGAAAACATGGATCTCATAATTGATTTTTATTTAATTCAATAACAATTGTCCCTCCATCAAACTCTCTTGAATATAATTCCACTAAAATCACCTTAGATAATGATCACTATCAAACTACAATTTACCAGTTGTGGTAAGACAGTCACGGATGAATATGCTTGTCTGAAGAAAAGCAGCCACTATTCAGCTTTTCAAACCTTACCTCATTTGCTGCAAAAAGATCACTCACGGAGATCCCCTTAATTATTTAGAAGTCCTTTCCTGGACAGGAGTACTCCTTGGGCAGGTAGTTGGCATCTGTGAGTTAAAAGAACTGAAAAAAGCATCAAGAACTATTGTTCCCAGCATATTTGGGACCTATATAATCAATCATGAACAATTTACAAGGTCGTAAGTCCAAAGAAATGTCAGAAGCAGAACTCCTTCTTTTCATATAGCTGCAGCCTCACTAACTTCAGCCCCAGGAACAAATACTCAGCAGGTACCACTGTATTTGAGCAGCAAACACTGAGTTTGACAAGGCATCCTCTCACAACCACAATCATCCTTGGATCCTTTACAAGGCATTTCTGCAGCCCATCCACTGTGCCACATCCCATCCCAGATGCAATAGCCAAGACTAAACAACCGTGATGCACCAGGATGAGCTCATGTAGTCAATGAAGGACAGAAACTTGCATCTTCCAGTGGGGGATATTTCTCTCCGTGCAGACACACCATCCCTGAGATTTTTGCTGTTATCCACAAAGACACAATGGAACACCAAAACAGGAGAACAGGTACTACAAATCATCTCTCTTACAAGTACTAAGAGATTAAAATCTCTTCTGAAACCTATTTATATTTAACACATTCCACTCCAACACAATTACTCTAATCTTGAAGAGGGATAAATATGTTTTCCACTGTTGTCCAGAGTATTGAATAAGCTTTTTGTCTCCACAGGTACCTACTACATTTTTTTTTGCTTCAGATAGCCTGATGGGTTAATTTCATCTTCCACAGATGCTCTTTCTATTTCAGACCTGAAGGGAGGCTGTGTGTCCAATCAATTCTTTGTTGATTTGAGCTTTAACACACTGGTCTAATGAAACATTTCACTTTTCCCCGCAGACCTTGATTTAGTTCTGCTCTTAGACCATCATGGCTATACTACTTGTGCAGTACTCACACACAAAAATATTGTTAGATCTCTGTATCCATGATATTCTTACATTTCAGCTCCATGACTGTCATGCAGACTGGACTCCTAAAATGAATTATTTATGGAATTACTGCTGGACTTCTGTGCTCCTGTGACCCCTGCCTGTTTTATTTGGGTTTAGCATGCATAGGAATTTAAATGTTTCATAGGCAGGTCTTTGCCTGGAGTAGGGCTCCACAGTCCTTGGGCCACAGTGCGGCTCTGCCAGCTGACAGTGGCACCTGGTTTCAGGCTGGGCATCTCTGCCCTCAGAGCAGCAGAGTTTGAAGCCAAACTCACCTAGTGCCTTCTGGAACCAGCAGCTGTCAGAAACATGTTCATTGCAGAAGCAGTGAGAACATAATCATGTCCAACATCTATTCAGCATTTTCCTGAGTAATAAACACTATGCTTGTATGAAGCTGGAAAAACTGTTACTATCACTGAAATGGGAAAACCAAGGCATAGTGCAGCCAGAACCTTAAAAAAAAAGAACATGGAATTTTTACCCAAATAGCTAGGTTTTCAGAGATAATAGTCATTCGCACCTCCCACGGAATTTGTTTTTTAGATGCGGAAGTCAGAATGAGCTGCAGGTGCTCAACACCTCTGAAGATCAGGCCAGTCCTCATGGCTGACTAATTGGGAGAGGGAAGTGTTTGAGGTGGGGTGGCAGGTTGCATCTTGCTGAGGCTCATGATTTTCCCAGTGTGGGCCAGGTACACATGACATTTCAGTAACAGTCTGTTGAATGTATTGCTTCTCATCCCAGTGCTAATTCATAGGATCCCATTGCCTCTCAAAGCAAGATTTCATTTTCCTAAAGAGTTCTGAACATAAGCCTAGTTAAATCAGTTAAAATACTGTTCTCTGTACACACAAGAGAGCTGAACATCCTCGTTTTTTCTAATTACATAAAACCAGAATTCAGGAGCTATAGAGCCACGCGGTCCATGCAAAACTGATTCGAGGGGGCACACCTTGCCAGTGATGAGGGAAACAGCAGCCTGACTTAGTGCAGGCTCATGACTCCCTATGACTTGTATCCATTTTCCTGGGGGAACTGACCCTTACCCCCTTCTGTGAGTGAGTGGTACCAACATTACATTCCAGAGAAGGAAAATGCTTACATTGTTTAACAGCAAATAGCCAAGAGAACTGTGAGGCAGATCTGTATCTACTACCTCTGCTGCCTGGCAGTGAGGGATCTCCACCAGCCAGCCTGGTCCTGGAAGTGAGCAAGATAAGTGCAGGGCTTTTTCCAGCAGTATTTTCCAGTTTGTCACTTGGATCCAAGCAAGTTTTGTGGCTTGGAGTGTATAATGCAAATTTGATGTGCTGTGTTTAGCTTTTGATGGATTTGTTTTTTATTTTGTTAATTTGACTGTCAAGGTTTTCAATAGCATCAACAGCAGTAATTTAGCTTCTGTTACCTGTTGTGGGTGGCTTATGTAATGTTAAATTCTTTCTTTCCTGCAAAGCATCCAACTGCCAAGATTGTAAGCATTATATAAATTAAATAACTAAATGAGAGGCTTTTCAAGGACTCAAAGAAAATTCAGGGCTTTAGTATTGCTCAGAAAAGAGTAGAATGACAGGAATAAAGCTATTAGGATACAATTTCTTTTCAAAGCAAATTCCATGAAAATACTACCTCCATCTAGAAATGTGTAGGTGCCTCCACCAAGGTCACGGCCCTTTGTTGCTAAGCTTCATGTATATGAGAAGAAAAAGAGAACATCTCCTTAAAAAAGCTGTCTCCACTCCAGGATACGTTATCACCTCTGCTGTACAGAGAAATCAAATGATTTGTCCAGCAACAGGAACCACCAGGACTTGACCTCAGCCTCATGTGTCATTATGTCTCCATTTTCTTCCATATGCTCTTCCTTCTTATGCATAACCTCTTCTTCCTTTGCAAGGAGTACTCTAAAGAAATCAAACCCAAGCCCTTTTTCATTGCAGGACTGCCAGCAGCTTCGAGTTTTTCTGAAGTTTTGACTTTTGAAAGGAAAATGATGCCACTCTTCATTTGACATTGCTGCTGCATTGAAAGGATGCAGAATCAATGCAATTTGTGGCAATTCCAGCTCTGGGCTCTCAGAGGGCTTGTAAACTAACTGTAGTTTTTCAACAGTGCTATAGCCCTCTTTCCAGTTCTGCTGGCCACTCAAGGGTATCCAACATGTTTTAGCTGATGGCACTGGTCCTTAACAGATCTTTACATGCTGGGACATGGTAGGATTTGGAGTGAGAAATGAAACTGCAAACAAATCCCACTGTTCCCAGATGGCATGGCTTAAGACTGTCATCTCCATCTTGACAAATCTCATTTATTTACTTTAGTTTAATGTACAGAAAATACATAATTAAGATTTTCACATTTATGGAAATAAGGGAAATTTACTGTTTGGAGAAATTACACCACCCTTTATTAAACACATGAAAGATCCAGTATTAGCTGTAACAACAGAGATGGGGTGAATTAACTCACTAGAAATGAAGAGATAATTCAGTAAAAGGGCACATGTAGTAGAGAAGGAACCCATCAATAAAAGGCAGGCAGATATACAACTTGATGTCCTGATTTCACTCTTTATCGGCCTCAGCTATTAACCATGCTATAGAACAGGAAAAATAACTTTTCTGCAAAATTGTAAATCAGTTTTGTACCGTCAGATGAAATATTATGTGATATTCTGAATTAGTCTTTAAAATGACCCCTCTCAGATATGCTCATATCATGGTAATAGTAGAGCTCTGTGTGAGATGATACACATTCAAAGAAAATAAGTGATAATGAAGATGATGGCTTCAATAAACCTATGGTTAAATCAAACACAGATATATGCCAGTCTAGATGTAGCTTGACAGTGAAATCAGCCACTGTGCAGGGTTTGAAGAACATAAAAAATATCCAAAAAATTACTACATTTACAAAGTGCTGACAAATAAGAGGAGAAGAAGTATGGGCACAGCATATCCGTCACATAGGTCACCATTTATTGCTGTATCTTTGAACGGAGTGTTTGGAAATGTTACCATAGATTGTAGGGGAACTGAGCACAGAAAAGAAGTTCTTCATTTCTTGCTCACCTTGATTTAAGCAGTGTGAGGGTCAGTGCTGTTACCAGCGCTGAAACACAAACACACTGTTGAGGAGTGAGGAAAGCCAATTTCTCCCTCCAGTTTGCTCAGGGTGTCAGGTACGGGGTTTATATCACTGAACATTCAAGTGGTGAGGATGAGGTAGCATCTTGTTTCAATTCACCTTCCCAGAGTGGCACTTCTCAAGCACTTTGGAAGTGTAACCCACTTTTGGCTCGTGCCTGCTCGCCCTTTCTGCTGGCAGCTGCTCGTCTCCAAGGCAAGGCGGTGGGAATTGGCTGGAATTACTGGCTGCTAGTACTGACGCCCGTTTGCTCACTCTGGTTAAGCTGAGGCGCTGCTGGCACTTGGAGATAGTTAGCAGCTATCCAGCTAGTTGAAACACTTGCAGCCCAGAAATAAGAAATCTGTTCATGCTAAGAATGGAACTGCAACCGGTTTAGGAGGAAACTGTACTGCCACAGATATATCTCATCTAGCATTTCTTGAGCTATGTCAGCCTCTATGTGGTTACTCATCCAGGGCAGTTCTGGAACTGAGGTGTAGCCATGGTGTTACTGACCTGCAAGAGACTTCCTGGATCATTTGCACTTATGGAGAACTATTTTGACCCTTTCATGCACTTGAGAAGTTACATCCAGAAACAGAAATAGTTCTTCTGCTATCAGTGGAAGGTTGCTCCAGTACCTTTGTCATTAAAATCCTATTGGTGATTTCCAGTGATTTGTTCTTGTGCCAATGCTCAAAAGTTATTCTCTTTTTTTCTGGTGTTTTAGAGGTTTTTTTCATTCCTGCAGGCCCGCTCTCTCCTCTGCCTTACTTATTTATAAACACCAATTACATGCCCTCTTCACCTTCATTTTTCTGCCATAAAAAAAATGAGGTCTGTCTGTCATATTGTCCTGATTTTCCATACTCCTGAACATACTAGCAGTGTTAGATATCAGCAAGTTTTTCTGAGGCTCACCTGGCCAGAATTTGATATGGACCACTAGAGGAGAGTTCTACCTTTTAGAGCAGTCTTGATATATTCCCGTTTCCACTAGAAACACCACACGTACAATGCCCCGAGGTCGATTTTCATTCTTTGTTGGTTGGTTACCTCAGTGAAACACAATTATTGGTGACCATGTGGTACATCCAAGACCCTGTCTGTCATTTCCCATTTGAGAGTCCAGAGGTACATGTAAGCTGTACAAGTAAGATTTTTGGCAGTGGATGAGGAGTCATTTTGCACTAGGAGCTGCACAAAAGGGGAAAAAAACCCAACTAGTTTAACATATCACTATAAACCTCGTCATTGCAAACTCTGCTTTCCCATACTTTGAAAATGGAAAAATGAATAACAAAAACTCTGGATTTGATTCTTTTGGTTAGAAGAAGTATTTTTCCTCTTAACGTTATTTTTGTTTAGTTAGAGTCTTGGTCTGTGTTTGTTTCTTAAAGCCAAATACAGTTTTATAAAATGACTCTGTCCTTAATATTTGAGCCACGGTTGATACAATTTTTTCTTTGAATGGATTACTCAGACCTTATTCTGTATTGTATGAAGGCAGCTCAATGCTACTTTTCATTCACACGTGCTTGTATTTTTTGCTCACAAAACTCATAAGTGATTTCTAAGTCACTTCTCTTCTGTATTCAAAATCATAGTCAACAGCACTCAAGAGGAAAAGAGTGACTAGGAAACTGTGGTACCGGATTTGATGAAGGCTCAAAAAGATGTCACCTACCAAATATGTCTTTGAAACATTCCGGCCAGCAGCAATGAATTTTTCTGTGTTAGGCAACGTGCTGCCTGCAGGTTGAGGGAGGGGGTCCTTCTGCTCTGCTCAGCGCTAGTGAGGCCACACCTGGAGTGCTGAGTCCACCTCTGGGCTTCCCAGTGCAGAAGACAAATGGATATACTGGAGAGCATCTTGTGAAAGGACACAAAGATGATGATGGTGCATCTCTTCTACAGCGAAAGACTAAGGGCTGAGTTTGGCCCAGAGGAGGCTCAGGGGGTATCTCATCCATATGGGTAAGTGCCTGGAGGGAGGGTGCAGAGAAGATGGAGCCAGGCTCTTTTCCATGGTGTCCTCAAGCAGGATAGAGCCGATGGGCACACACTGAAACACAGGAGGCTCTGTCTGCACATCAGAAAACACTGCCACTGTGAGCAGGACCGAGCCCTGGCACAGCCTGTCCAGGGAGGTTGTGGGGTCTCCATCCTTGGAGATATTCAAAATTCATCTAGCCATGGTCTTGGGAAACTGGTTGTAGGTGGTCCTGCTTGACCATGGGGATTGGATCACATGATCTTCAGTGCTTCCTTACAACCTCAACCACCCTGTGATTCAGAGATTCTGTGATTTTGTTATACTGTTTTTATGCAAATCTTCTTTGAAGGAAATATAGTAACCAAATTTGGGTTATGTGGAATATCTCCTTAAAAAATGGCATCTACAACTAAAGAGAAATATTTGAAGGAAAGACTTTAAAAGTTGTTGCTCTTAAGCAATAAAATTTTTGATGGGAATGTCTATAGAGAGATTGCATCAAGTATTCCAGTCCAAATTTTTTGTGCCTTGATTATGCTAAGAAATATAGCATGATCCCTTCCTCATAAAAATTATTTTCAATTTAAAATCTGTTTAAGTCATATATTGAATTTCCACATTTGGGTAGTTGGATGGGTAGCAAGAAGATGGAGTGGGAGTGATTGGCTAGAGAGGCAAAGTACACATTAAATGGTTTTTTGCTTTGTTTTCATACTCTGATAGCTGTTTGAAAGCTGTGATATTAGCTGTATGTGGAAACAGATACCTTTTGGAAACAGTTACAGATTACGGGAATATTATTTCATGTTTATAAATTAGACTCCTAAGGAGAACACGGAAGTGGCAAATTTGCATGTTCATAGCTGACTGATGAGAAAAGCGTAACTGTCTACTAAGTGCAGCTGTTGATACAGAAGATAAATGCAGTGCAGGGGATTTGAGAACCTAAGCAGAGAGAAATTGTAGATATTAGTCAGAAACTCTCTCTGTTTTAAGTTGGCTAAACTACTTTAGCACAAAACTGTAGCTAAAATTACCCTCAAGTAACAGAATAGCAGAGAAATTCTAAAACTTGGATAACAGTTGTCACAAGTTTACGTAAACCAAAAGAATTGCTGCAAGCACACCATGAATAAGCTGTGGTTTGGGAATTGAATTGGAAAAGCTGAAATCCCGTAACCGGTGAAATTTTGCTGTTGTGAAAATGTGTGCAACCAAGAAAAAAATCTGCTGGTCCTCCTGTTGCAGTGTTGATGATGGAGATCCCCTCCTTTCCAGTCTTCCATCCCAGGTACTGTCAACTGCCAGCTTCTCTTGGAAAAAGGTATTTGCAGCACTTTGTTAGAGTGCTTGAATTACTGATGATTGTTTGTTTATAACATAAATGAAAAATCCAGACTGTATTGTGATATTCACAGTTTTGATAGACGTCCTTCAGGTATATAAGAAGTTCAGTTTTGTCCAAGGGGGGGAAAAAAGGGAGGCCTGTAATTACTTCAGATCATTTTAAAAGATAGCTAAATGACAATACACATGAGCAGTAGGAGTGACTTTCTCAGCTGTCTGATAGTGGAGCTAGTATGAGAAACCCAAACGCTGTGTGCCCCCTCCTATTGCAGCATCTCTGCCAGGCTGTTCTGTTGCGTGAAAACAAAGCTCTACAGGAGGCAAGGATGCTTTTGCATCTCAACATCATAACGGCTTTTAGCTAACATACCTTATTTAGGAAAAATGTTTAAAAGCTTGAATTTTACAGAATTTTAAACTACCGCTCAAGCTACACCAAAAGTGATGACCAGTGACTATCATTCATAGCAAGAAGATGCCAGCTCAGACATTGGAGAGGGCTTTTTAGGACCTACTGGTGTCTCATTAATATGTTTGGAAAATAGACAGTTTAAAAACCAATTATGTATGTACTTTTCATACAAATATGTATATTTCATGCTCTGCTTCTAATTAAAAAGGACACTTGCATAGAAAGAGATCTTTGGTCATCAGCTTTTGCTCTTCATATTTCCATAACCAGCCACAAACATTGAAATTGTTTTATGTGAAGATGAGGCTTAAGTACAAAACGAGGCAGGGATCAGAGAATGTCAAAACAAACCTCTGCATGATAGTTCCCCGGGTGATGGGTGTCACAAGCTGCTGAAGATTAAATTCTTGCTTGATAGAAGGCCTATGGTCTTCAAGGAGGTGTTGTCCCTTAGCTTGATTGTCTTGCAAAAAGTAATGTTGTCATTTAATGTGCTGGATCTATTTTCACTATCAGTCTAATGCCTCAAGTTTCTTTTACCTTTCCTTTCTCTCTTTTTCTCTCTCTCTATCTCTTTTTTTTTAATCATAAATGTAACATAAGTCTGATTTTCTTTACAAAATGCCAAAGATATTCTTGCAACCCTGAGAGTGCATGACTGGCCAAAAAATGCCACAGAAAATGCTTCGTTTAAAAAAGGACTTGGAAGAAATCTGGCTTAATTACACAGCAAACCTGCATAATAGAACCTAAAAGAGGGAAACATCTTATCCAGATGAAATAGATATATGCATAGATGAGATAGTATTCCTCTGAGGAGTATTTTATGTATTTCACAGGAAGAGAATATATTGTCTATTATTTTTATTTCAGGATTTACACTTTGTTTTATGAAGCACGTTGAATCATTATTCCTTAAGGGAAAGTTTGCTTCAGTTCCTCACTCGTGGCAATTCAATGAAATCACTTTGGGCAAAAGGTGAACATTTGTTAGCAATGCAGAAGAACTTATGTGACACTTCTGTATGATGGCATTTACACCTCCTAAATCCTTCTTGTTACACCAGTTGCTGGCACATAAAATGAAGCTCCACCTGCTGCAGCTGGATTCATGTCTAACTTTCTGGAACAGACTGGATTTCCAGAAATGTGACTGACAAATGAAGCATAAACTATGTTCTATTACTCATCCTGCACTGTAATCGGAGTATTTAAAGTTCTTTCTTGGCCCGTGTCTACTTGAGTCACACAGATGAATAAATGGCTCTGTCAAGACATACCTGACTGAGAAAGGCAGCAGTAGTGTAAAACTACATGAACACAGGAACAGATGCAGCTGGACACAGCAGCTTACGAACTCTGTAAGTTGTGTTATCAGGGTGATACTTATAATTAAATGTGACACGACTATGCTTTTAACCTAAGCAGAATCCCAACCTAGCCGTAGTCAATTAGCTGGAGATGGCTAATTATAGGAGGGCTGAAATTCTTACTGCAGCCATAGTTAGGCAAAGATGTGTAGACACAAGGGAAAGCAGTTAAAATTTGGTGTGAAGATGTTCTTGAAACTTGAGGACAGAGATGTGTGAGATGGGAACAGTCAAATTGGTTTTGGAGGAAGCAGTCTGAATGGGATAGTGAGGTGAGTGTCTAGGGAACAGCAGAAGGGCGAGTTGCAGTAATCAAAATGGGAGCTGATTGAGAGGGCCATGAGCATTTCTGTTTTGATACAGTGGAAAACAGCCAGAACTTCATCAGGAGAGGAAAAGAACGAGGATAGGAAATGGATGGATTTATGGCAGAATGAGAGAGGTGTTTAGTCAGGAATGAGGTTATATTGTCATCACAGGGGAAAAGTTGTCTACAGGAGATTGGCAGGTGGCAAAACAGAGGTTGGTTTCATGGCCATTAAGCTCAGAGGTTTTGGAGGCAAGCTGACATATTGATCCAAGTCTGAGAAAAGGAGCTCCAGATTAAAGGAGCTGATTTATGAGTACTCATGAGAGGGTATAGAAAACTATATTAAAGGATATGAAAAGACACTTATGTGTCTGTCTTCTGTTTTATAAACAACCTGAGAGAATGCCCTGAGCCCTTACAGCAACAAAGCCCTGGCCTGCCCCTTGCAAAGAGTTTGTGTAAGACTGAAGTTCCATTTCACCCACACATGGCATGGTTTGGGGTCCTCTCCTTGTTGAAGAACACAATATACCATCATATTTTGACCAAAACAAATGCATTTTATATTTCTGGAATGGGTCAAATCCTTTGCAGAGATGTGAACAAAAATAAAGGCTATGCAATGCTAATCTGTTTTACAAAAAGTGTGTACAATCTCAAGAAAGTAAGAAAAGAACATCCTGTTTTACAACACCTTCCAAGCACAGTCCTGGTAACAGACTGTGAGCTTAGATACCATAGTAATATTGAAAGAGGTGATGACTTTAGCTTATTCAATATCAAAGGCTAACTGAAATAAAATATCACTTTCATTCTTTAATGGTTTCACTTGTATCCATCTTTCAATTAAAAAGACACAGATGAAAATGCACAAAATGTTCTCTATGCTCCTACGCTTTTATGGTAATGCAGATATATGCCTAGATGTGTAGATCTGCAACTGAACTTGCCCTTATTTAAAATAAAGCAGTGAATTTCAAATTGTCAGTTATTCATTGTGTCTCTCAAACAGCTATTCCTTAGCTCCAAGCATTTGCATGGTCACCACGTGTCTACATTTGTACCCAAATAACAATGGATTTTTTTTAGAATTCATAGTGCTCCTACAAAACACTTTCATTTTGGTGAACTTGGCTTGTTTTGAATATAAAAAGGATCCCTCAAAAACCACTAAACCCATTTTGGACAGCTCTGTTTAGATTCCTGAGTGCTTTACCAAAGGACTCAGTTCATCTGGAGTGTGGCACAGCACTGTGCCCACAAAAAAAGCAAAGACCTGGTCATTAATATCACCCAAGGCAGTGATAATGAACAAACAGCTCTCCCATCTGCCTGCCACGTGAGCTGTGTTCACTCTCGTAGGGTCGAGGATTGTCCTTGACCCAAGCAGACACACGGCATGACCCACTATGCTGTGAGATGTTCCTTAGGATCCAGTATGCCGTGAACTAGGGAAATGCACAAAAAAACCCTGCTGCCCTTCTCATGGGACCAGCGATCTGCCCAGAAGAACTCCCCTCATGAAGATACTGCACTCTGTATCAGTGCTGGCTGTCTTCTGCACTGACCTTCACACACCCTGGGAGCACAAATTCCAAAGGGTATAAAGCAATTAAAATGTGCTGTCTGCTAGTTACGGAATGAGAGGAAGGAAACTCATCAGGTTACAAAGAGCCTAAAAAAAGATACACATCTGCTCGTGTCGTTGTCAGCTCATGGGATGAGCAGCTGGAGGATTCCCGGCTCGTAGTTTGGATTGCTAACACAGGGAAACCAGCCCATGGGAATTCATGCAATAGAAAGCTGAAGGAGAAGCATTACCATATGGAAAAATCTAATTGTATTTATAATTATCATTTTTACAATCATGCAAACAGCTGATAAAACAAGAAGAGGCCTCATGGACGCTTCTTGAATAAGAACAAAGGGGTCAGTGGAGTTAGATCAGGAGTCAGTTTAGCCCAAAATATTACCATCTGGTGATCAAAAGGAGTATGGTCCTAAAATGAACTTAGAATAATGGCATTTATGGGGGAAAAAAGGGACATGCACCATGTGGATTTATAATGAAGTTACGATTTGGAAGGAAAATTGTAATTGAGGACCGAGGAGAACGTAATCTACATTATTGTAATGTGAATTATAATTGGCATAAAGACACAAAACAGGAGAATGCAACGTGAATTCTGCAGATTATTTTCAAAATAAAATGTGCTATAAATTAATGACTGCTATGTGAGGGTGTCCCAACCTTAGAAAGGCTTAGGAATGCTGTTCAATTTCTTTTCTTAAAAATCACAGAATCACAGAATCACATAATAGTTGGGGCTGGAATGGACCTCTGGAGATCATCCAGTCCAACCCCCTGCCAAGGCAGGGTCACCTGGAGCAGGTGACACACGAATGTGTCTGGGTGGGTTTTGAACATCTCCAGAGAGGGAGACTCCACTCCCTGGGCAGCCACTTCCAGTCCTCTGCCACCCTCAATGTAAAGAAGTTCTTCCACATGTTCATGTGGAACTTCTTGTGTTTTAGTTTGTGAACATTACTTATTGAAGTATGCAAAAATGATCCCATTTGCTGAAATGAAAACTTTTAAAAATATGTATCTGGTATGAAAAAAATTTTATAGTTTGAGGATAGAATTTCCACTGAAGACAGCTGATATCCTGATAATATCTAGAGGATGTTTCAAGCAAGTTTATCAGAGACCTACATTCAATCTTCCACTTGCATTGAAATCTGATTTCTTTTCCACCTGCTGTTCATGAAAACGCTACTTTTCATATTTATGAGAAAAAATATTTCTGATACCTTCTCATTTTCACAAAATACAGAATTTTTGTATTTCTACACAAACTTAAAATACTTGGAAGCAATATTAATTTGTTACTAGTGATGCATGAACAACATAAAAAAATAGGCAATTAGTGGCTGTATGCCTCTTCCCAATTAAAAAAAATCAGAAAATTTTCAGAAAGATATGATTGTTCACTGCTTACAACTTGAAAACAGTTCTGGTTGTTTGCGGCATAACTGCTGATAACAACTGAGGAAACTCCACTGATGCCTCAGTTAGAAATGATTTCCGGGAAGGACACAGCTTTTTCCTCTGTACATGACAATGTCATCCAAATACTCATAAATTTCAGATTAGGACTGTAGAAGTGCTTGATCTTCAGTTGTTTAGCCATTTCTAAGTTTTATTAGGGTATGAAATAAATTATGGAAATGGTTTAGAGAGAGAAAACTATACCCAACAGGAGTATGAACAGTTAAGTCTACATTGTAGGTATGAATTAAAAAAAACACGTGTCTTCAGATCTCATGTAGGAAATGAGGAAGAGGTTATAGGTATCCTATTGTAACTGTAAAACAGGTGGTTTTCAGGGTTTTCCATTCAGAAGACACAAATGAACCTGCAGAGTTACTCATACTTCTGAGCAAGACAGCTTGGAGACAGACGGTGGCCGCTGCCAAGCAGAAGTGTTGAAGCCGCGGGGGCGCTGGTGTAAGTTGTGTGTTTATCGATGTGCCCCATTCTTGACGCTCCTGTGCTGCACCATCCCCCACGCAGGTCTCTCTTTCTGTTCATCAGCTCCTCTGAGCCCCCCACCGACTTCATGGTACATAACCAGGGGGTTTTAGTCCCTCCTCCTGCACACGAATTTTGTGCATACTCCAGGCAGGACCAAGCCCCTCTCTGAACATCCTCTGGCTTGACATGACTGCCAACAGCTATTTCTGCATCATTGTTTTCCAGTCAGTTTTGATGCTTGTTGTGGTTCCATCATCAAGAAGTTTCCCAAGCTTGGTTACAAAACTATCATTTGATAGAGCAAAAAGGGCAGTGCAAACCAAAATGTAAATCCTGTATGTTTTTCTTCCAACCACAAAACCTGTCCTGCTGCCAAGGAAGAGAAGCTGGTTTGTAATCTGTTCCTCACAAACCCATGCTGACTGTTGTTTATCTCCTTGCTATTTCCTCCTTGTTTACAAGCAAATTGATTGATGAATTGTATCACCATATATCTGGAATTGACATTAATTTGATTTGCCTGTGAAACTTTTCACTCCTCTTTTTTTTTTTCCTAGTTTAGAACCAAGTCCTAATTTTTTCTATTCTATGGACCTGTAATACCTGATCCGCTCTCCTACGGATTTCTACAAGCAGAATGAATTACAGTAAGGGTACCAAAGACTCAACCTTCCAGCTTAGCTTTTAAGTGTCAAGAGAACACTCAATATGAACTCAATTCTTTCAAAAGAAATTCAGTACTTGTGAAGTTTTCATTCCTCGGTTCATCTGATTGGAACATAATCCATATGCAGCTAAACAGAGCAATTTTGAATAACTTTCCTTTTCCTGCTCCTTTGGTGAACAGCCCTCCTCTCTTGCCGTGCAAATTCAACAACCAAAAAGAAAGTAAGAGCTAAGGAGAGTTTGTTCAGTACAGCATCATTTTAGCCTTAACAATAGAGGGGAGCTACTGACACAATGCCATGTCTTCCTCCTGTAAAAGGTCTCAAGTAATTGGATTCTTTTATCGAAAGCAATTTGACCCTCCACCTTAGTATTTCTGGGTAAATAACTTCCGTGCAGCAAAAAGAGTCAATTAGGTTGAAGTAACACTTTCCCACAAGCTTGCAAAATGGCAGTGCTCTGTTGCATGCTGTTGACAAATAAAAAGACACTCACAGATTCTCTGCATACAAAATTAAATACAATACTGAACTGCTGGGAGAAATTGTGCATTTTCAAGTACACGCTGCCACTTCAGCAGTGTTTGTTCAAAAGTCATTACTAACCTTTGGCATCTCATCTGGGCTACCAAACACTTGCCACTAAGGTTGCATTAATATCTGAGCCATGGTAGAATGTAAAATATTCAATGAGTCACAACTATGAAATGGAAAAGCCAGACAAAATCTATGGTAGTCATCAGCAAAATCAGTAGAATATTTCAGAAATATATGAAAAATACTGTGTTTAGTGCTATGCAGTAAGTAGTAATTTTATGCCACTATCTTACAGTCAAATTAATCCTTACACCAAAGTAATTTCCTGCTATGTTTTTACCTTCTAGCTTAACCTTTCCTTAGACAAGTTGTTTTGTTTGTCAAGAGAGAGATTGGATAGAGGAATCAAATTTGTTATAGCAGAAAAAGTATTTTTCTTGATGGAGGATTGATCTGTACAAACAGAGATGTCTACATTGTAGGCCACTAACCTGACCTCACTGTGTATGTCTCCCATTAAAGTCAGTGGAAAAAAAATGGGCAATTCTCCTGCAGAGTCCAGCCAATGCATTTCAGATCCCCTAGCATTGGTTAAGAGGGATGAGACCAGCAGCATGCCTGTCACTCTCCACAGACCATAAAGAAGTCCAGCCAGCTGGCTCAGGGGTAAATGCTCACAGGGTAGATATTTCTGTTAAGAGGAATAAACACTTCCATAAGTCTGACAATTATCTTTTGACCGTTTACGAACAAGAGTGAAATATTTCTGAAAAAGCATCTGGAATAGGTGCCAAGCTCTAGAATGCCCAAAGTAAATCATACTGCTTAAAAGGTGGCTTGTTTTGTTTTTCACTTACATTTCCTTGCTTGTTCACCTTGGATAGCTCACCATTTGTCATTCAGGCCGAATCACAGAGAGCTTTCCCTGGTCGGTTCACATAAAGCATGATGGTCTGTTAAGCTAACAACTCAGCTCCCCCAGGCTGCATAAGGTGCTTTTTTATTTGTTGTACCGCCACAAGTGCTCCCTGAGTCCTGGCTCAGGGAGGTGTGGGAGAGAAGAGCCTCAGCAGAGTGTCTGTGGCCCTTCCCACACAGGGAGGCAGCCCAGAGGCAGTAAGGCCAGAGCTAACAGTGGCAGGAAAGGGAGAGCAGTCCCTGCAAGCCGCTGAGTGACATTTGACCATGGTGGTCAAGGCCCTGAGGTGAGGAGTCAGAACTTCAGGTGTGTTGCTCTCAGTAGGAAAGCTAATCTGGTATTGTCTCCTTGCTGCCCCATTGAAATGAAGGTTGTTTTCCTTTCTGTCCAAATGGTTGAAGTTATTCTATTTCCTGGAGGAACTTTGGGTTTTTCCTTTTGTGTCTACTAATCTCCTTTCACATTTTAAGGTTGTAGCCCTACAGGTGAAGAAGAATCTAGTTGCACATCCATTAGGTCTAGATTTTGGTTAAAAGTAATGGTAAGTCCATATAGTAAATTAAGGGTTTATATCCTGAATCCGTCACTGAATAGAATCTTACATAAGCTATATCTGTGTTTTCCCCTGGATCTGAACCAGAAAAGCTGGCCTTGTGCTTTACCTCCCTGTCCCTGGGATCAAGGCCAGGAAAATATGTATTTATGAATTAGAGTTATCAACTCTCCTCAAGTTCTAACCACATTTGTTACCTGTTTTAAATAGGGAAAGATTATTACTTCGTTTCTATCTAGCTGAAGACACCCAGGAGATGCAAAGCACTGCAGTGGCACTTGCGTCTTCAGATAGCCATGGAAACAGGAGGCTGGGAGCAGGCTAGAAATGTGCCTGGGTAACAGCCTAGGTTCTCTGATTTCTCTTCTGCTTGTTTTCTTGCTTAGTGGGTTCAGAAACAGATTCTGGCTGGATCTTAATGCTTTAAGACTTGTGCATTTATGAAGAGAGAAAAAAGTGCCAAAAATATACATGTAAAATCTGTGCTCCATCTAATGAAAAAGATGATGGCAACCTCTTTTACTAATAATAAGAAAGATCTCAAATTCTCCTTTTTAAGTGAATTGTTGATGTTTATGCAATTTGATGACATTTAGACATTATAGTAAGGTAAACAGTTCATTGGAAAATACCGTTGGTATTATCTGGGGTTTATCTACATGTATCACTGCAAGCTCTATCTCCCTTTTATATGAACAATGTGTAGCTATGTTTTTATATATGTAACATCCTCCACAACAGCATTCTGACTTTCAGTGATGAATTTTTCTTTTTCTCATTTTTATTTTTATTATTTTATCTTTCTTTTCAGAGTTGGCATTGACTTAGCATTTAACATTTTACTGATGATTGTTTCAATAATGCTTGTCATATAGAATCACATATGTACTTAAAAATTAATAACACTAAAAGTCTTTTAAATTCTCGTCTATAAAAATTAATTTTTTTTAAATCTTCTTGAGAATTTTGTATCATGATAAAAATGGGCTATGTAGATTGGCACTGTAAGTCCTGGAAATTTGACTAATAGGAAAAGAAAGTATAACTTCACCTCAACATTTTTTTTTTACAAACTCCAAGATCAGTATAAATGTATTTTCTGGCCTCGGATGTAAAATGACTCAAAGGCCAAATATTTTTCATGAGGCTCTGGTCCTACAGAGATGGCTTTGGCTCCTTCTGCTTTTCACCCTTTTTTTAATGCAGTGCAAGCCGGTTTACACCTGAGGTCTAAAATGCATCCACAGAGTGAGAAATGGTAAAAGTGCAGCAAGAACGGGCACCTCAGCAAACTTAAATGTTTTAGAGATGGAAGTCCCCATATGACAAGAACATTTGGTGATACAGAGCGGGTCTGCCTTCGTTTGCTTCCCAAGGGTGCAAGAGTGGCATAGAAAAAGGACAGGCTTGGGCACATTTCCCCCTGAGACATACACTGATAGAAAGCTATTAAATTAGTTCTAGCCCAGAACACGAGAGGAAGGGAGCCTAATTCTGTGTTTAAAGCTCTGGTGATATTTTTCCAGGGCTGAGAACATAAAGCTTTTTTTTCAGTTTACTCAGAACCTTCTGAGAAGTTGCAAATATTGGCTGATATTTCTTGAATATATATTGGGTATATTTCCATGCAGTTTGTTCTTGAAGGGAGTGCAAATCCTCTGTGGATTAGCTATGGAGAAAAAATGGCGCTGAGGTTTTGAACTATTTGTCCATTGTTTCTGAAGTATTCAGCTCCTTCAGTGCCTAGGCCAATTCTTCTGCCATGGCTGCAGATATAAATCTCCACTGTCATTGGAGCTAGACTGGTATATAAAAGCAGCCAGTAGGGAGAGGAAATAAAACCTGTCCACTGGAGCTGAAATTGAGTCTTTTTCTTTCTCCTTATTAGGTATTTGTAATCTCAATTCTTAAATTCAATGTGACATTACAGAAGGGTCAAGAAAAGATATTTTATGATCTTCAGATTATAAGTAATGAAATAGAGAAAATTACACCTAGAAAAGAGACTCTCAAGCTGGAACAGGCAGGTCTTTCTCTTTCCAGTAGTCATCTCATTTCATGACTTGGACATCAATTTATAAAATTCATAGCAGCATTTTTGTATAGATTGTAAGATAATTAAAAAAAAAAAAATTAAAGTGTATAGGAAACTGTAAAAGTAGAAGAACTTTCCCAACATAAAAAGGAGACACCTTGTGCGATTTCTACCTGCTTGTAGCTGTTGCTATGCTGAGTTCTTCTCCATGGAGTGGAGCCAGGGCTGGTGATGCTGGGAGGCCTTGCGGAAAGCACGACAGAGGGAAAAGGCCACGCGCTCCCCGTGACTCAGCTTATCCTCCTGCTCTAAATGTCCTCTTGATACAGTCACACTGTTTAATTTTTCATTACTCATAGCAAGAGACATCTGAGATTGCCAAGAGAAATTTAAAAAAAGGAGATTTTCAAATTTAAAAAACCATATAAACTTAAAAAATATTAGGAGTAGCAGCAGTCTATTACTAATGTAGAAAGAGAATGGTTGTTTTAGAGAGGAATTTCAGATCTCTTTGAGAGAGTAAATGTTGCCCACTGTATATCTTTATTGCTCAAGCCATAAAATCAGGATAATTTCATAACACTTCAGACAATAAATATTAGTCTTTTCCTCAGGAAATGTTGAGTAGCAATCTGAAAATAATAAAGGCAGTTAAAAGAAAGTCACATAACCCAAGCAACCTGTGCTTAACTTCACCATGTTTCTTTGGGGTTTTTGTCACGACCAGTCTTCTTTGCCTTATCAGCACCTTTCCTGCCTAGATAAGGAGCTTTTTGGGTTGGTGTCTTCTTGTCATTCCCACCTGGTCACACAAGGCGTGTAGAGCCAAGGTGCACTGACCCTTGAGCGATGAGGACATTGGCTCAGATGGTACCAGAAAGCCCTGCTGAGACTCCAGCATGGAGGCTTTCCCTGTCCCTGAGTCCACTCAGCAGCTGCAGCAGAGCAGTGGGCTCGGTGCTGGGCAGTGGTTTTCTCTAGTGAGGTAGTCCTGGAGAGTACAGGAGCTGACATCTGCAGGCAAACATAATTTGTCATGAGTTGGGGAGTATCAGAAATGCATTACAGAGTTTATGCACTGGTTATATATGAAAGAGGCTGTGTACAGACCTGAGAAAGATGTGCAAAAACTATAGCATTTGGTGACGGATGGCCACTTGAAAGATTTATAAAGCCTCCACCAGCCTTGAGAAGAGAACTTGAAATGCACTTTGTTTGGATGGCAAAAATTTCATGGTCCCAGCAGGTTAGGGCTTCAGTTTCTGGGAAGAGGGCTGTCACCCACTCGTCCCTACTAGAACATAGTACTGAGTTGTAGCAAACTTAATGTGTCATATACCTTGTGTCATCTGTCTTGATTTCATCTGGCTCCTTTGAATCTGTCCTCTCCCATGGCTACTACAATTTATCTCTACTCTCCAGGGAATTGTTTTATGTTCCCTCCAGGTCCTATGTACAGGGTCCCTCTTCACTTTCTGTCTGCATCACTCTCCAGAAATGTTCCTGCAGATGAAGAATTGCCTTGGTTGTATGGATGGGCAGAAAAAGAGGTTATCTGGGCATATGATCCAGAAGTGTGATTCTCAGTCCCAGACCCGGCCTGTCTTCCTGGCATCCAGTCTGGGATTTTCCACTGCCAATCCAAGCACAATATTTTGAGAGAAAATTTCTTATATCTCTTCCTAATTCCTCTCCATTCCTCTTGCTTTTGACAATTTTATTATCCTGCCTGTCAATTATTCTTGTTACCTGGGTGTTACCTGAATTCTCTTTCAGTTCTTACATCAAGACTATGCAAGACTCTTCCACACAGTTTGTCAAAGATACAGGCCTTCATATCCACCCATGCAACTGAAATTCTTGTCCAGGGTCTAAGCTGTCACCTCACAAATCAAGCTAAAGCAGCCTTTCTAACTCTCATCCATTCAGAATCATTTTGTACATCCAATTTTACCAACCTGCCACATTAACAATAGCAACCTTGTCTTTGTAAATCCTCATTAACCCTCCAGAGTACCAATATCTGCTTTCTTCTCAGGGTGTCCTTCTGTGATCTATCACTTCCCATCCTCTATACAAGTAAACACTCTTCTTTGGCCTGAATACCAACCTCCCACCATGCTTTCACATTTTATAAAACAATTATTTTAATTTTTTCCCCTATTCTAGTGCTTGGAAAAGACTACCCTGCAAAAGTACTTTGCTATTTCCCTTCAGATCCTACTTCAACATCTTTCTTGGCTGCAAAACCTACAAAAATTGACAAGTACACTGCTCCTGTGCTTGTACCACTACAATGCTGATTAATATCATCTCCTGAAGTCCTCCGTGGACCTACATTTGTTTGGCCTCTCAGACTGTAGATACAGTGGGTTAGGAATTAGGGCTTTATTCTGTGTTTGTCTGGTACTGCAATGTGCACTCAGAAATTAATTGACCCTTGTGTCAGCATCTTATCAGCGCAATTCCAAAAAGGGCACTTTCAGTCCATCCCTCATCTTCAGGGTTTTTTGTTGAAATTAATAGCTGAGCAAGACAACTACTAAAGCAAGAATTGAAAGTGGAGTTCTATAGCACTGCTTCATATTGTGTTAAAGAACAAAAGACATGTTATTCAATTAATTTTCCTACTGTGAAGTAAGATAGGTATACCTAGGCCAGCACTAGAAGTTAACCCTCCAATCAGTCTTAAAAGCTTCCAGCAATATCACTTACCCAAATGAGGATATTCTACAGTGCAGTGCTGAACTATTGTCCCTTCGTTTCTATTAATATCGTTTGATTCTCTGTTTCTGCAAAATTAAGCCAACAACAACTTTTTCCTGTCTCCTTCAATTGGCAAAACAATTCATTTTATAGTGGTTTCTGCAAAGGGTTTTTTAAAATATTTAAAAATGGTCTTTGTTCTCACTAGAAACAATAGATTTTTTTCAGTCTTGCTTTATAGTTTACATTCTGCAGTTCTCTAGTCTTCATTGTTTCTTTCTTCTCTGCTATTTTGCTCTTTTACTCAACTTGCTGTTCAGAGCAGAACTCAGCGGTTCGTTACTGACCTAATCAGTATCAAGGAAATGAGTAAATGAAAACAACTACTTCCTGCAATAACTTATATATTAATACATCTGGGAATGTCATTAGCCATTTTCAAGGCAGGATCATGTTGCTAATTTATATTCAGCTCATGATATACAATGCCCCCAGGACCTTTTCTGGCAAAGTTGCTGCTTCACCAGTTATTCCCCATTTCGTATTTGTGCATTTGATTTCTCCTTGCTAAGTGTATCACTTTGCACTTGTCTTTATTGAATTTCATCTTATTGATTTCAGGTCCTTCAATTTATCAAGATCATTTTGAATTCTGATCCTGTCCTTTGAGGCGCCCACAACCCCTGCTAGCATGCTCAGCTTTTATAAGCATACAGTGTATTTTATGATCCAGATCATCACTGAAAATATTTCATAGACTTGTATTTAGGAGTGACCCCACTGGAAATGCCCTCCCATATTGACAGTGAAACATCCACTCTTTCAGAAGGTTTTTTCAATTAGTCTTGCATCCATTTTAAACTACTATTTTCCAATATTCTTATGAAAATATTGCCTGAAATGGTCAAGGAAAAAAATAACTGGCAATGTCCATTCGCTTGTGAAGCAAACTTTCACAAAACCCCCAAAACTTCCCAATTTAACTGGAATGAATTAGAAAAGAAAAAAAACGAAAGGTCAGGAAATAATCGGAAGCTGTATTCTATTGCAGCCTGTTGGGAAGATTGAGAGAATAATTAAGCTATCAGACAGATAAGCTGACAAGAGCATTAAAAATTTAAAGAAGTTATAGTGAAATTAATGCATTTCTGAAATTCCATGCAAAATCCAGCTTTGTGGAAGGGATAACAGAAAATGTCCAGCTTCTTGATTAGATGTAAAATAGAAAGAATCCAGGCTTAAAACTAAGTGAGCTTTAAGAGTTATAAATAAATATTTTGTCATTAAAACTAAGCACCTCTGAAAACATACAGAGTCACATTACAATGCATGAGCTTTTAAAGGGGGATGAAGAGTTAAGCAAAGATAAGTAGAAGCAAACTCCTTGACATTTCTTGGAGCCACAGAAACAGCCACAAGAAAACCCTCAAGCAGATTCACAGAAAATAGTCCTGTCAGGGTTTGGTAGGTCACCCAGAGCATCTCCTGCCTCAGGGCAGGATCTCTATCAAAACCTTCTGAGATGTTAGTCTGTCCTCTTCCCTAAACCCTCCTATGCTGGAGTCTCTTTGGGATCTGCCAGCAATCAACTGCTCTGCTTCACCAACTCTAATGTCGTAGAGTTTTTCCTGAGGAACAAAAACCCCTTTCCTTTCTGTAATTTCAGCCCACTACTTTCAGTCCCAGCCCCAGCAGACAAGTAGAGCAATTTGGGCTGGATACAGCCGCCAGGCCCTGTGGTAGCTGTCAGCACTGTGCCTTTCACCAGCACACTGTCAGGAGGAGTTCTGAGCGTGGAGCAGGGATAAAACACACCATCACAGGGCACAAAGCTCTGCAGCTGGTGAAAAACACTGCACAAGCTCCTATTCTGGATCACCTCAGACCCAAAAACTGAAGCAAATTTGATTACATGGGAACAAAATCTCCTTTATTCTGGTCAAAATGAGAGATACTACAGTACAGGGGTAGACAGCTTTTTTTCGTGTGGGACACTATGCCATGGTGAAATCTCAGTTTTCAATGTCTTATCATTGATCCTTCCTCCTGTTATTTCACCATGGCAACATTTTGGTCCCATTACTGAGTATACAATTAAGATTTCAGATTTCTAATTTCAGACTGCAGATGTACTGATGGATATGAAGCACCCACGCCTGAGATGTATTATGTGCGCTACACAGGCAGATCCTCTGCAGCAGAAACATATGATTGCTTTTTCACCCATTACACTGCCATAGTAATGTTCTCCTCAAACCATGGATCAGCCAGAAGAGAAGTGGAAGGCAGTGAGGCAACGAGAGTGTGGGGGTAGCAGCAGAGAGGCAGCTGGGGCAGGATAAGGGTATGGGTAAGTTAGAATGGTGAACAAGGACGGGAGAGTGGTAGTTGGTCCTGAGAGTACAGAGCAGAGATGGAGCAAGTGAAAAAAGTGGGTCGTGAGATGGAGCCTACTGGGAACTGAGCAGGATGGAAAGGAGATGATGTGGGCAAGGTAAGAAAAGCCTCCAAGCAAGTGTTAGAGAAAAGGTAGCATATGATAAGAAGCATGTTTAGGAGACTGCATAGAGGATAAACAGAGGCAGCAAACAGTTTGGATGAAGGGAGGCTATCAGGTAATGGAACAGACTAGGGAGGTAAAGAGTGACAGCTTTCTCCTCTCAGCTGTAAGCAGAAATTAAACGTTACCAGCATCTGAGTTGCCAGAATCTGGCTAGGCATCTGTCTTTTCAGCCTGAGATAACTGGAGATGATTGTGGCAGGCTTACTCAAATATTACTACACTAATGAAATATAACTCTTTGCAATTTAAAAATCAGCCACACATCTTGAGGAACAAGCATTATCCTGAGAGTGTAAGATAGGAGGTTGGCAATAAGACTGCAGAATCTGCAGAATTCTGCTCTCTGCTTGAATTCTCCTTTATCTTAAAAAAAAAAGTAAAATGTAATAAAATGTATCAGAATTCATGAAACCTAATCACATATCTTCTTATTTGTATTCAGCAACCAAATACTTCTGAGGGAGCAGTTATTAAGTGCACAGAATCCCATAATGCTCTTTAAATATCAGGAGCAGGAGCAGCAAAGCACAGGGGAAGTGAAATTGCTGTCTCATGGCTCTCTCTTGTTTTATCAAGCCAGTGCCCAGTGCACATTGTGTTTGTGGTGTTTGAATTGTGCCTGCTGATCCTTGGTGCTCATGGAGAAGACAAGTAGGCGCCAGTCAGTTCTAGGGGAAGTCTGGTTTGTCGATAGTGTGGCCGCTTTCAGACAACACTTTGGAAAGCTGTTTATTTCAGTCTCACCATGGTGGGATCCCTGAGTGATAGGGAAGATTGTAGATAGAAAAAGGAAGGTGGGGAAAAAAAACCCAGAGAAAAAAGAGAAACACTCTCGCCTTTTTTTCTTTTTTCGATACCAAAACTCAGGTTTCTTTAGTCCAGACGGGAGAGAAACATAGATCTTTTGGAAGTCATGGTGTCCATGACTTCCTGCCTGACTTCCACTTAGGGGGGTTTTACTCCGAGGTTCACCCTTTGCCATTTGCCATGGCCGTCTATTTTACCATAAACCACTGTGATGCCATTGCATTTCCCTGAGACAGCCTAGTCCTTGATCCCTCACAGGCTTATGACCACACTCGACTCAGCAAGGAACATCAAGGCTCTGCCTCTGTGCTGGAGATGAGGAGCCAGCAGCTCTCCAGCTGTGATTTGGACCCAAGAATCTGCACTATGCTTGGGAGGACAGGGGACTAGGACACCTCCTGGGACACTGGCATGGTCACCACTGCCTTGGCCACTTTTCTCTTGAGCTGAAGCCAAAGAACCACAATGAATGTGCTCTTGCCTGTGGCGTTCCCCAGGGTGGGCAGGAGACTGAACCCCATCCTGGGGGCGCAGGTGGACCCCAGCACCCCTCTAAAGTGCAAAGGCCTCTGAGCAGTGGGGCTAAGGCTGGTGAGGGACCCATAAGGCAAGGAAGGGGCGCAGTCCTCACCCTGGAAAGGCTGCCCATGCCTTAAGAAGCAGCAGAGGGGTCTTTGCCAGCTGCCCCTCATGTTTCTGCTTCATGGGAGGGAAGGATCAAGGGCAGCCAGCAGCACTGGGATAATCCCTGGTGCAGCATGAGGAGTCTGGGTCATGGCTCCTCATGTGTTCTGTGGGTAAGAAGCTGACAGCTGTCTGCTTTGATAAAGCTGAATTTCACGAAGGAGCCATCTTTCTCCAGGTTGCTGCTCTGTATATGAAAGTGTCAACAGTAGCTAAGAATATTTTGCCTTCCAGACATAAGAAATACTAGGGCTCCCACATTTATATGCTTTAAAAAAGCTGATATTAATGCATAAAGGAAAGCTGCAATCCATGGAAATTACTGCCCTGAATTTTGTGTCCCTGTATCCTAGTAAACTTACAGGCATACAAGAGCTTCTTTTGAGGAGAGCAGGGGAAATCCAAACAAACAAGAAAGCTCGTAGACTGCCTAGATGTGAATTGCATTTTCTTTCTTCTCCTTGATTTTGTGAAAACCTGCTTGCACCTGAGAAGAGGAATAATCTGTCTTCAGCTGCCCTATTTACACGACAAGAGTGCGACCAAGAAATCAATGCACTTAGCAGAAGAGAAAGGTACCTTGTAGTAACTAGGTCGTAAACACTCTATCTCTCTTTTGCCTTGAAGCCCTGCTCTTCTCTTTTTTATTTTGTGTTTCAGTACAAAAACCCATTGCTTTTTCAAAAGCTCCATTGCCAAACTTCTCCCTAATGTGAGCTTTTTTCCCCTGAGCGCTGGTGCATTGACTGTTACAGGATGTGTATATGGCATGTAACGTCCGTCAGAGAATGAGAGAAACAGAAAATACCAAGGCCTTGTCTTGCAATATCCCCTCCTGCAAATAATGCAAATAAAATGTCATACCCATGATTTATGTTGAACAGTTACTCAAGGGCCAGATAACCCTTACCCTTGTTGTATTATTGATGTTTTACTGATAAATATGATGGGTCTTTTAAAGGGTTGAACACACATGTTTTAGTGATGCAAGCTAAGATAGCGTGGATGAGGAGAAAGGCAACTTGACCTGAAAAAGAGCAAGCCACCTTGTAATTCTCCCAGTTTTTCTTTCTCCCAAGAGGTTTTGCAGCCCCAGTGCAAGGCAATAGGTGGGTCTCAATGTGACATTTTTCCCCCCTAACTCCACCATGATCATTCCCTGTTGTGTAACTGCCATTACTGGAGGTACAGCATGGTCCCTCCGCAGTGAGAGAGGTAAACAAAAATACTCAGTTATTCCATGTTTTGATTATTCCAGTCATCTCAAGCAAGGGTAGTGGTAAATAGTGTGATAATTAAATTCTCAGAAGGTAGTAAGTCAAACACTGCTGCAGAGGACTGCTGTGGCCTCAAAATGCAGCAGCGGTGAGATCAGAGATTAAATGGTACTTCCAGAATGTTACAAAATGAAATTTATTTTTGCAACAGGAATGCTAATGAGTCTGAGCAAATGTATTCACAAAGACAGTCAGTGCAAGGAGAGACATGCTTTGCAGAAGTAATTATAAAAGAGAAGTTAAAGTTGATGGGAAGCTAATGAGATAGGAATCAGCAACAAGGCTGATCTGAATTGACATGCATTGCTCCTTTGTCCACATAAACTCTTGGTAATTCCAACAGTAACTCCAACTTTCCTCAGAGGCATGTCTGGGATGGCAGGAACAGCACTCTGTAGAGTTACAGGATATGTTGGAGTTCTTAACAGCAGAGCCTAACCATTGCCAAAGTCAGGATTTACAGGTGGGCAGGGAGGAAGAGGAGGAGGAGAAAGTTTCTGTTTCCTAGAAAAGGTTTGACACAAAGTGAGCATCCTGGCAGATGGCACATGGGTGTCTGAGAAGTCAGCAAGCCTGAGGGGAGACCTGTTGGTGATGGGGAGTATGGAGGGGATGGGTGAGGGCTGAGCATGAAAGGGAGGAGAAAGAGTAATGATGTGGTGGTTCTGACTGTTAGTTCTGATAACATGCTGCTGTGTTGTGCCTTTTTCTTTTTTTTTTTTCTTTGTTGCTGTTGTTGTTTATTCTAAAGAACAAAGAATAATAATTAAAAAATGCAGAACTGCTTGGCTCAAAAGGTTGCTTTTACCTAAGCTGCAAATTCCAAAGGGAAAAGCCTTTCTTCAGTTTTGGTGGAGAGAATGTGTTTCTGCATAAAAGTTCCCGGGTATGGAAAGAAGCAGACTGATGTACACACAGTTTTTGAGATTGGTGTAGTTTATGATTAAGTGTAGCCAAGCTGTTCTTCTTATTTTCACAGTGGAGGCTATAAATGGGAGTCCTGCAGTTCACTGAGGGAAACCGTATTTTAAAGTTTTATGTGGGAAAGATCTGAGGTATTTTGACACTCACTTCCCTTAAAACCTTCTCTTTTCTTTAAAGGGAAAAATATTTGTTGTTGCTGAATTCATCATACCTGACAGGAGTCTGTATAAACCTGCACAGAACAATTTTTTTCCTGGTTTATGCCATTAATGGAAAAATTCCACTGAAAGAGGTGAATTAAATTTTGTGGCTCAAAATAACAGAGAAAGTAAATTCAGACATGATCAATTTCAAAGAGTACTGAGATCATAAAATATTTAAATATGGATTGTTTTGAAAAAACGTACTGTCTACAGTAATTCTACCAGTTGCATTTCTGATATGGGTTTTTTTGGAACATCTATGCAATGTGGTACATTGGCTTGATAAGAAGTCTTTATATGCCAGTGCTGATAACAAGGAAATTATGAAAAGTGGCTAGATAGAAGGTAATTTCTCTGCATCCAATATGATTCTAATGCTTCCTGAAGTTTTTTGTCCAGACCTCCAGAACTTTATCTTGATTTCTCTACCAGCTTAAATAATAGCTGCATAACAGCATTGCTGGATCAAACAAAGCATGTTGAACAAAGTGACAGAGGACAGATGAAATTCTATGTCTGCAAAGATCAGAGAGAAGACCAGGAAAGTGAGTCTATAGAATTCTTCATCTTGTCTGCTCTAGGAAATGGACTTCCAGGGTTGTCATTGTTTAGGCAAGACTTTTTCACCCCATCAGTGTTATGGCCCCCATTTTCTGCTCCTGCTTATTTGAACAGTACACTCCTGCAATCAAAGGAAAAGGTGAGTTTACACCAGTTATGGAGCCCTTGGACATGTCCTACACAGACCAGCAACCCAAAGCCTAGGAGGTCAATCTCAAAGAATTTCTTTGACATTCAACAGAAGCTTTTACCCCACTGACACAGTGCATTTGTCAGAGCATTAAATCTGTATTAAAAGGAAACTCTTTCATACCAAAGCTGTCAGCACTGTCATTTCAGTTGCCTTTAATGACAGAAGTATGCCATGTGAGGCCAACTGCATTGTAATTTCATAACTGCTGACTCTGAAAAGTCACTATTCTCTGGCCTTTTTTAAAAGTCTTTTCTTGTATAACAATTACAGTTTGGTTAATAGTATAAATTATCACTTGCTGAAAGCTACAAATTACAAGTCATGTACTCCTCAACTCTGCTTTGCCTAGAACTCTTCTAGATTAAAAGAAAATACTCATTTCTTCTATCACTGTTGGTGGGGACACAGGGAAAGAAGGGATGGAAGTTCCTTCAATCATAGATTTCAATGTGTGGTAAATCCTCTCACATCTAGATATTATAAACTACATTATAATATATTGATCTTAAATCTTGGTGGGTTCTCACACTGAAAACTGTTTTCTTTTGGGTTTAGGTCTTGTTTGGTTTTGGTATTTAATGATTTTTCAGGTAGAGTTTTTTCATTAATTTTATTCAAATAGAATATTAGGGCAGGAGATGGAGAAATTCACTGCAACATCCATATCAGACACAATATATCTCTCCTCAGCCCCATGGTGAATCTCATACCTTTAAATGTGGACCAGGAATGAGACAGGAAGGGCAAGTGGCTCTCCAGTTGTCTGACTGCACGTCTGTGCTGCAGAAAGTCTGCAAAAATGGGACTCCAAAGTGATAATCATATAAATGAAATCATTGTGTATATCTTGCCATTTATAGTTCAATGGCATTGAACTATAATTTTTAGTTACTAGTAATAAGTCAAACTTAACTGCTCAGTGAATTTGTGAGTGTCAAGGAATACTCGGATAATATGGTGACCTATTACAGCTACTAAAAATAGGATAAAACATGTAAGTAAAGTTCACCAAGGGAATACTCTCTTTAAGAAACCTGTGTACAAATACCTTTAAAAAATGTTATCTCTTCTAGTAAAATATCTGAAAGGCAGAAAGTAGCTCTATGAGAAAACAGTGAAGATTTTCTCTTCATAAGGCAACACTCAGTGCCTGGTAGACTACAGAAAGGATTTACACTCTAGGCAATACTGAGTAACCATCAAAGTGGGCAGCCATTTGGCAGAGCAGCCATAGACCTCTGTCAGCAAAAATACCCCAAACTTTAACAGTCTTCCAAGCATAGTGTACAGAAGTGGAAACCGCCTGGCATATAGCACACAGCTGCATGATAGTGTTATATATATTTATTATTAACAAAACACAGCTGCTGGCTGATGTAGATCCAGGCTTTCTGAGCCACCTATTTTTCTGAAGGACTTTAGTTAAGAGAACCAAAGCTGTTCTGGTTGTCACCAGAGTGACCATTTTCTTCCAGTTGTTTTATGTCTGTGCCAGAAAAATAATCACCTAGAAAACCCAGCACTGACTTTAAAAGCCTGCGAAGTGCCTCCTTTTTCCTCTCCCAATAAACAAGTCTTTTTTTCTTTTGTATTGTCATTTCTGTTCATATGTGCTGCTTTGTATACAGACTCCATGCAGGTCCCACAGTCTGCCAGCCTAAGAACAGTGACACTTCTAAGGTTCAGGCCTTCGAGAAGGGGTTGCTACTGAATTGCCAAGACTTAAAACTTTCCAGCATCTACCTTATAACTTCCTTGACCTAATAGGTTTCTGCAACTGCTCCTAGAGCCTTTCACACTGTTACAGTATGTATTTCATAAATTTCAATATTGATTCCAGTACAGCTCAAACTTAATCCATCTTGAAACGGAAGCAAGTGCATGATTAATCCATTCAGTGGATTCACTGCACTATAATGAAAGCTGTTCATTAGTCCAATATTTGCAGATGCGAATGCACTTGGCACAAGGAAATTATTTTACTTAAACCTTGCACAGGTACCAGTTAATTTGTGATCATAATGTGCTTTTGCTTCATTTACAAAATATAAACAAAGCAAAAAAATCCTTTTGCAAATATTGGACTGTTTTGACTTCATTAATATATCCTCAAGCGCGTTTTTAAACTGTTTAACCAACAGAAGCATCTTTAACTTTTCTCTGGTGTTTTCATATTGGACATTGTGTCCCATCTTAAAAGCAAGTAATTACACGCCACTGCATCCAAACTAAATAAATGAAGTTTCAAGTAGGCGATCTGGGAATAGTTAATCCGTTTCCCCTAGCTTGTATCCACACACTTCATGTGCCTGTGAAAACATACTGTCCAAGTGACTGAGAATATAAGAATCCATCCTCTCCCAGACACAGAAGAACTCAGAAAAAACATTTCAGGATCTGAGAATTTAATTCATTTAGTGCTTTTAATGTTACCTTATTCCAACAGCAAGATCTACCTCATAAATAAGTTGTTAAAACAGAATGTCCCTTTTAGTTTTCATTTTCTCCACACTCTTTTATCAGTTGACAGTGATCAATAGATAACCTTTCCACAGCAGGGCGTAGGACTACAGATATTATTTCTGATGCCTACTGTTAAGACATTCCTTGTGTCTTGACTGACAGCAGTGTGATCTTGAGTGGAAGAAGAAAAAAGAAGACCGCAGTGCTCTAAGCTGCCCTGTAAAAGCTGGTTTCTTCCACGTGCCCCACTGCTCCTGCCCCAGAGGAGTGTCTGTATGCTTCAGTCAGTGCAACAGGCAGGTTAGTTTTCTATTTACAGCAGTTCTCAAAGCCTCTTGGGAGCATTAGCTAAAATCTTCCAAGACATCCCAGATTCAGGCTTAACTGCTTTTCTCCTTTCCAGTCTGAAGCTGGGGCTTGCTTTCTGACCTTCAAAGAGATGTAGGTATATACATGTCTACATCCCACCAGCAAATGAGACTGAGGCATCAGTGTCTCCGGATACTGATGCATGACTTGTGGCAGAGGCAGTCTTCTATGCCATATTTCTTTCACATCTCAATGAACGGTTAATTATTCTATGCAGTTCAGAGAACAGAGTTCACAAAATCATCTGGCAAAGTGTTTCTGAGAAAAGGCACATGTCACAAGGTTATGGACTGTCTCTGCTAACGAATGCCTGAGTGGCTCCTGAGTTTCCCTTGAAGAGATCATATTACATATTCTTGGCTGAAACAGGAATCAGAAGATTTCATCAACTGAGGGAGACAGTACAGCAGGTTTTATTTTTCTCATCTTAATATACATTTATGTATCCTCACAGGCACAGGAGTGACAGAATGAAGAACCAAAGAAACTAAAACTGCTTTTTAACATAAAAGTACACATTTCCTTAATTGGATGATCTGTAGATACATGGCTTTTAGGGCTTTTGGAGGAAGACTTTTAACCACATGTGAGGCTTTTCCATGGTTTCATTAAATAAATCACTATTTCTTTAAGATCAGCAGAGGCGAGTAGGCAGCACTAGACATCACTACCAGAATAGTCAGACTTCATTCAATGTTGTTGTGACTCAACCCATCTTTTGCATAATGCCAAGGTGTAACATAGTTGCAGTAGTAGATTATTGGTGCAACGCTCTACAAGCTTCAGTTTGGACAAGTCTGGGCTTTCATTCTGGAGTTGCAACATATTGCTGAAAATGGCTACATAAAATCTCTGAATAAGCTAATTTTCATAGTAGTTGAAATGCTTACACAGGTGAAAAGCATACTGATCCTCATGCCTGTCCCTTCCACTGTAACTGCTGCAGTTTAAGGGTTTGATGAAATGCGAAGCTTTTGCTTTAATTTCCTTAGTCTGTGGTAAAGGTGGAAGAGTAGAACAGTTTATCAGCTGTATCTGTGAGAGAAGAGAAACCATGGACATTCCATCATGTTGGAAGATATTAAGTGGTGAGGAAAACAGGTGTTTAAATTTGGATGATAAACTTTTTATACTTAGGCCTATCATTTATTATTGTATTTGTAAGTCATCTGCCACCCAGGAGTTTCTAATCTGATTTGCTTCTAGGCAGATGTTTGTCAGCCTGTTCTGTCTGAAGGGCTTCCTTGCTAGGAGAAACCCTTGTCATTTAATAGGACATGGGAAGGGTGCCAAAATGTTATGTATTCACTCATAGACTGGAAAAAAGTTAATAGTAGAAAATGAGGTCACTTTTCATGTGCTGCTGGTGAAGAATAGACAAATTTTAGGCATATCTGCATGTGTGTTGATCTGGTTTTTTCCCTGTTACATGGAGTATTACCAGCCACTGTACCACAGGTGGGAAAACACTACCCTAGTGACACCAAGTTACATATTGGTTATCAAAATAGAAATTATGACAAACTAACAGAGGAAATGGAGGAAAAGGGCAGATAAATTGTTTTATTACTGCATTTCTCTTTCCTTTCTGGTTGCGGTCAAGTATTGGGCTGAGACAAAGTGCTGGTTCATCACCAAAGTCCCGCCTGAGCTTGAAGAAATTGCCAAAATTAGGAGTTGTGAAATACTCCAAAAGGTAATTGACAGTACTGTGTTCCAGAGTAAATGCATGCCGAATTTACATATTCACTTATATTTCACCTGACTTTTGTCTGGGATACAGGGAAAGAGCATTGCACTTGACTTTGTTCAGAAGTTCTGTTTTCCTACTATAAGAACTAAGAGCATAATTTATTTACTTTTAATAAAAGATAAAATTTCTGAGAAAATATCAAAACATAATGCATTGCCTATTAGTATTTTTCAGGATCTGAAACTTACTAAATCCATTTAAATGTAAAGAATAGCAGTAAAATTTTGCCTCTTTCATGTGCAAATGAAAAGGTTAAGAGGCTGAATCCAGCATAGTCCAAGTATCTAGCCTCTTTTAATCTCTTTTAGATTTATGTAGAAAGGTCTCCACTTATATGGATTTCCTTTCTTTCTTTTTCTTTCTTTCTTTCTATCTTTCTTTCTTTCTTTCCTTCTTTTTCTCTCTTTCTTTCTTTCTTTCCTTCTTTTTCTCTCTTTCTTTCTTTCTTTCCTTCTTTTTCTCTCTTTCTTTCTTTCTTTCCTTCTTTTTCTCTCTTTCTTTCTTTCTTTCCTTCTTTTTCTCTCTTTCTTTCTTTCTTTCCTTCTTTTTCTCTCTTTCTTTCTTTCTTTCCTTCTTTTTCTCTCTTTCTTTCTTTCTTTCCTTCTTTTTCTCTCTTTCTTTCTTTCTTTCCTTCTTTTTCTCTCTTTCTTTCTTTCTTTTTCTTTCTTCCTTCCTTCCTTCCTTCTCTCTCTTGCTTTCTTGCTTTCCGATCTTCAGCCTTAGACTACACTGTATTGATATTTTTCAGAAGGCTTATTTTCTCAGGTTACGAATTGGGGTTTTTTCATAGTAACTAATAAAGTTCACAAGACAGCTATCCCTGAAACAGATTTAAAGAGGAGAGATTTAGGTTGGATATAAGGAAGAAATTCTTTACTGTGAAGGTGGTGAGGCACTGGAACAGGTTGCCCAGAGAAGCTGTGGATGCCCCAGTCCCAGAAGTGTTCAGGGCCAGGCTGACGGGGTCCTGAGCAAGCTGCTCGAATGGGAAAGGTGTCCCTACACATGGCAGGTGGGTTGGAACTAGATGGTCTTTGAGGTCGCTTCCAATCCAAACCATTCCACAATTCTATCAAATCTTTTGCTCTCCAGTATGTCTCCATCCATATCCACTTCCGGGAGAAATCAAATAAGCTGAAGGGGTATGGATAACCGAACAGGCTCTTAGATGGCAAGTAGCGAAACAGGACTGCAGCGTTCTCAGTTTTCCCTTGCCCAAACTGCTCATTAACGTTGGAAGTTGGTGTCCTTATGCACCTATATGAATGGATAAGATATGCAGGGCTGGCAGGGCTCTGACCGAAATAGCATTGCTTGCACAGAGGAGCGTGGCTAACGAAGGGTGTGCCTGCACAGCTGCGGAGGGTGTGGCCGCCCTGCTCGTACAACTGCGGCTTCTACAGACACTGAAACTATGGGAGGGCTTGGCTGAGCAGCCATCAGGAGCTGTGCTGCTCCTGGACAACCAAGTGGGAGAGGGAAGGAGGTGGAGGAGGTGGACTGTTCTTCATCTTCATTTCTGTTCTTCCGGGCCTCTCCGAGAGAAACGGCTGTTAAGGAAGGTTGAAGAAGCAGCACCTTGCAAAATAAAAGTATGAATACATTCCTTTTCAAAACATTAGCATTGTATGATTTACTGACCAACCATTCTGGAAATTTTAAGCTTTTTCCACCTACCTTTATACTTTCTTAAGAACATGAGATGGAGGATAAATCAAGGAGCTGGAAACACTCCCTGAGTGTCTCTTTTAAGGATGTAGTTTTCCTTGTAACCAGATTCTGTAATGGACTACCAAGCAGATCATAAAAGCGTCATGTAAAAATCTTTCACATCTATTAATTTAATTCAAATTAAATTTGCAAGGATGATTTTTGAATTCTGAGGGCCATATAGTACTGTGACCAAAACTATGGTCTTTCTGCACTAGAGTCAGCATTCTCCAGGAATTCTATTGAAAGGGAAAGAGTAATTTTAGGCAAAAGGAAGCAAAGCAATAAATATATTAAAAGGTTTTCTCTTGCTTGATCTTTTTATCAACAGAGGAAATAAAATGACTAAGAAACTCAGAATTTGTCAGTTACTATTAAAATCAGAAACCAAGGAAATATTATATGGACAAAGTATTGGAAAATTCATTGTTGATACCATTTAGTGAACTGATGAAAATAAGGAGTATTCTCTGAGTATATCAAAACCAATCCTTTATTTTGAGAATCACAACTCTCATTATTTCCAAAAAAAGTGTGAGGTCTATTTAAAAGGGGCTTTAAATGGCAGGGTAGGTTTTACTTTTTCTCATGTCTTTAAGCCAGATACAGCAATGCGGCCAATTTCTTCCTTCCCCTCTCTGAACCAGAGGTTATGCTTATTCACAGAAGCACTGCTCTGCACAGTCCTGTCTCTATTTCTGCAAGGAGATTGTTGCTGGCCAAGAAACAAAGTTCAGTGGGCTGAACCAGCCTCACTCATCTGTTCAGGCAGCTTTAGGCTGTCCTACTACAGAGGAGAAAAATGGCCTATCTTCCTGATTGGAAGTGCAATTCCTTCGTCAGGTTGAAGTGACAAATTTGGAGTATTGCACCTCTCATATTATTCAATATCAGTTTCTATTTTTTTAAGTATTTTCGTTTCAAAGGGCACACGTGAGATATAGAATGTGATGCAGGGCCTAAATGATTCATGTGAAATGGTACAAGCCCAGGCTTTTCCATTGCATTTCCATTTTAGGAAATTCTCAAAAAAATTAGTAGTAAAAATTAAAAAGTTAGATTTGGGAATACTTTTGGGGAGGTACTTGTCACTTGGTACTTGCAGAGATGGGGAATAAATGACAGAAGAACAATATGAAAGGTGAATAAAAACATTTTGATTCTTAAAATCAAATTTCTTCTTGTTGTCTCAAGGTGGATACAGAAAGTCATTAAAAAAGGTTCATTTCCTGCAAATCACAGCCACAAAAATCTCAGCCCGTATAAGCATATGCGCCTTTTCAGAACACATTAAAAATCCTGGCTTCTCTAAAGTCTGTGGCAATAGTCCATCTTCTATCTCTGAAACTAGGAATTTGCTCATGATATTATTCCCATATTACACTGAGGCCCCATTTTGATTATATGCACTAATTAGTTACCTTTAGTGAATATTTCTTGGCAGGAAGCAGTAATTTACCTTTGTTTTGTGTGTGTGCTTGAATGGCACCCTTACCACTAAAGTTTTTGTGTATGTGTGATATAGCTGATTGCAGTGCTCTTTGATTCTGGGGAAGGGAGGGTTACTAGGTGGGACTGGTGGCAAAAGGGCTTTGTCCTGTTTTGAAGGTTAAAAAGTGAGGTAAAAAGAGGAAAACTAGTTACTATTTTACTGCTACTGTAATGATGGAGTGCCTGGGTCTCATGTTTTCGCCTTGAAGAGTTCAATGAAGGATAACTCAGTGAAATGCAGATGTTCCTAAAAGTGTATGGATTACTCATTTTATGTGGAGAGACTGAGCAGTTCTAGAACGGATAGGTGATGGTGAGTCTGGATACCATATGTGCAATTTATGTGATTTGGCAAAAGCCTTGTGACAGAAACAATCACCATGAACATCATTTTAATCCTTTGGTCCCTTCAGGCTCAAGGGAAGTCCTTTACCTTTTCTTGCTCACATCAGTTGATCTGACCCCATTCCATTCCCTTTATCCTTTTTCCCTGGAAAAAGTAATGATTTTTTATACGACATTGAACCTTTCGTCTATAACTTTTGCCCTAAAAAAATCAATAATGGCTCTACATGGCTCTTCACACAGTTAGAGTTCTGCATGCACATGCCATTTATGACTACCTTATGTGAATGTGGTACATCAATGACAAAATTTGAATCTCATCCCAGCCTATACTAATACAAGAACTGCTGCCTTTTTTTCTCCCCTAATTATGGTATTCTATAAAAGGCTTTGCTAGAAGAGGAAAGCTTTTAAACACTTAATGAAATCCAGGGCTCTACTTCTCTAGCACCACAAACTCAGGTCCCTGTCTTCGAGACAACTCATGCACCAACAAATCCACTTTGCTCTTTTTCTGTGTCTCTGATTACACACAAGCAGTTTGATCTGGCCAGGATGTTCAATCATACAGCATAATGAAAATATCTAATACAGTAGTGGGCATAACCCATTAACAGTCATGAAGCTAAGAGTAGTTTACAAGCTTTCTGCATCACTTAATTAATCAGAAATTTCTAGTAGTTAAAATGTGGGAGAAGATGAGGAAGCAGAATAGTGAAATTATCTAAATACCCTGTTAATTGCATATTGTTTCTTCACTTAGAAGATTGGGTAAAGGTGAAAAATTTTTGTTTGGGAATGTTAGATTCCTGATGAAATTCACCCATGAGATACCAACTAGAGCATAGCTTATTTCTCAGTGATCTGGCTAATGTGTAGGCAATTTGTACACCTAGACACATTGAAAAAGAACAATTCATCTGTTTAGTTTCTGGGTTTACTGCAGTTGCTCTAGGTATTTTCCATTCTCATGGTGCTTGATGTAGTAGGATTACTTTTGAAATAGGAACAATACTCTACTTATCTTTAAAGTTGTTAAGCAATATTTCTCCTAACACACAATATCTGTCTGCTTTCCTCAAACCAAGTAGTGAAAAAGAAATCTGCCTGGGGGCATGAGTCCTGAGCAGAGTCCAGTTTTGTAAGCCTGTGAAGCCCTTGGACTCATTCAACAGTGCTCCCTAAGGCAGGTTGTTTTCTTGTGTTAAAACAACACCACAGTGGAGTTCCTTTGTTCCATGATACAGCATTGGTGTCTTTCAGATGGATTCAGTTGTCTGAACATAATGGCAAGGTTTTTTTGGATAGCTGGGAGCATGGAGTTCATGTTTGTTCAGGATTCAACAAACATTTTTTCTGTATGAAAAGCTCACATGTACAAGGTCTTGGAAGCAGCCTCATAGCCAACCTCGGTGCAGGGTTTGGCTGTCTATATAGAAAAGCACACCTAAGGTCTATCAAGGCTTTTACAAAAATACAAGTTCTTAAAGCTTTGGCATAAGGTTTTCCTGCTGACTGAGACTAGTATCTGTTATGAGGGAGAAATGCATGAGAATGGGAAATAGTGATTCTTGCAATTAGAGTCTTCAGGATTTCAGTAATACAGGATGTATTCAAGCCAGTGCTCTCAATATTCAGTGATGGATATTCTCAATTTTGACCCCTCCATGATCCTGTGGGAATCCCAGAATGGGTCAGGCTGGAAGGAACCACAGTGGATCATCTGATCCAACCTCCCTGCTTGAGCAGGGCCATCCCAGAGCACATGGCACAGGATTGTGTCCAGATGTTTCTGGAATGTCTCCAGCAAGGGACACTCCATGACCTCTCTGGGCAATCTGTGCCAGTGCTTGGTCACTGCACAGGGAAGAAGTTCTTCCCCATGTTCAGGTGGAACTTCCTGTGCATCAGTTTCTGCCTCTGGTCCTGTTGCTCGGCAACACTGGGAAGAGCCTGGATCCATCTTCTTGAAATCCTTCCTTCAGATACTTATAGACATTGATGAAGTCCCCTCTCAGCTGTCTCTTTTCAAGGCTGAACAGACCCAGTTCCCTCAGCCTTTCATTGTAACAGAGATGATCCAGTCCTCTAATCATCCTTGTTGCCCTGCACTGGACCTGCTACTTGTCTGTCTTGTCCCGAGGAGCCCAGAACTGGACACAGCACTCCAAACACACCTCACTGGGGCTGAGTAGGATAACAGGATCACCTCCCTGACCTGCTGGCAATGCTCCTCCTAATGCACCCCAGGATCCCATTGGCCTTCTTGGCCCCCAGGGCACTGCTGGCTCATGGACAGCTCATTGTCCACCAGGACCCCCAGGCCCTTCTCTGCAGAGCTGCTTTCCAGCAGGTCGGCCCCCAGCCTGTGCTGGTGCCTGGGGTTGTTCTTGCCCAGGTGCAGGACCCTGCATTTGCCTTTGCTGAATTTCAGAAGGTTCCTCTGCCCATCTCTCCAGCCTGTCTGAAGGGCTGCACAGCTCTCGGGGGTTTCAGCCACTCCTCCCAGCTTTGTGTCATCAGTGAACTCACTGAGGAGGCCTCTGCCCCTTCCTCCAAGCCACTGATGAATATGTCAAAGAACACTGGGCTCAGTATTGAACCCTGGTGGATACCAGTGACAGGCCTTTACTGTGCCACTGTTTATGATCCTCTGGGATCTGCCATTCAGCCAGTTCTCAACCAACCTCACTGGCCACTCATCCAGTCCACACTTCCTGAGTTTGCCTATGAGGATATTGTGAGAGACAGAATGAGTTTCTGAAGTTTAATTATGCAGTTTGGGGAGTGTGTGCATGAGAAAAACATTTTGATCTGTTTTAAAGCTGTGGCCTGATGATTTCAGTGCTTTTTCTGTGAGAATTACTTCATAATTATTTACTTTTCACCATTTCATTCACAGAGATATGCATATAATTATTACAGCCTCTTTCTCCATATAAATCTTCTCTCTTTCAAACTGAAGAGTCTTTTGTTTCGTAGGATTTTTTGTTTGTTTGCCTGTCATCAACTCTGACTGCTTTAGGGAAACTTTTCATTGTAGTAAAGCCACAGAATGACATCCTGCCCAGGAAAGGAGTGTTATCTTGAGAAATGTGAACACCACTTCTACTATACCCAGTTATAGCTGGGAGGATGCAAAGCACACATATCTTTGAAGATGTGGGTCTCACTAGAGGCACACAGGGACATAATTTCTAGCTTTTTCCTTCAATTCCTTTCCCCCTGACTTTCTGTTTTGATTTTCACCCCTGCTGCCTATCAAACTGATGTTTTCATCAAACTGACTGTGATGATTCCCTCTTCTCCCTCTGGACTTGTTAGTGATCATTTAGAGTTCATATTTTTCTCAGGTGCATCACATTCATCAACAAAGAATTTCACGAACGATTTTATTGCTCACCAATCTAGCCGTACTTTAATTCTTCACAACCAGCTCTAGTTTTTATTATCCTGCCTATTTTTATAACACCAGCAAACATTTGTCTTTTCACCAGCTGCCTGTGCTTTCAGATCTCTCAGGATGATATGCAAAGCACTGACCTTACTGCATATAACTGTAGCATTGCAGAAAGAAAATGAAAGAAGGAAGGAAGGAAGGAAGGAAGGAAGGAAGGAAGGAAGGAAGGAAGGANAGAAAGAAAGAAAGAAAGAAAGAAAGAAAGAAAGAAAGAAAGAAAGAAAAAGAAAAAGAAAGGATAGCTGTCTACATAAATACATGCCTGTATAGATACACACACAAGTGCATCAGACTAACTGCAATTGAAAACTAAAAAAAGTATTTTTTGTTTCATTTTCCCCTCAGACATGGAGCGGGAAATTCAGTTCAGGTACAGAGTTGGAAAAGTCAATTCTTTGCAGGAATGGCTGCCCAGGAGCCCTCCTGGGGCTCAGCAGCCCCAGAGCAAGGGCTACTGCCCTCCCAGTCAGGATGACCTGGGCATAGGGCAAAGCTGAGACAGAAGCACAGAGGACCAAGGGACACATCCAAGAGGAGAAGTCTCTGGAGTGCAAACCTGCCATGCACCTGTGAGATCAGGTTCTTGCCCTCCAGACTCAGTCTGCCCTGGAAAACTTCTTATAGTGGAGTCCTGATCAAGAAGCCGTCCTGTGCCATGTTTACAAAGTTTCTGACATGTTTCTTTGTTTTGACTGCTCAATCCATTGGATCACATGCACAACTTCAGTAATTTAGAATTAATCTGTTTACTTTGCTAGTTCTGCATGCCCTTACCCCTGCAGCAGCTTTTATCCATTGTTTGTCAAAGACACCATCACTCCTGCTTCAGAAACTGAAGTGGGCTGTTCTTTGGTATGGACCTGAGAGATTTGGGTTTCCAACCTAAGAGCTCTTTTACATCATTAAACAAGAAAAAATGTGGAGGTAGCCAATGGGAAGTTTAGCTGACAAAACGTAAGAGAGAAACAAAAAGAACCGAATATACCCAAAAGCAGGAAGTGTGCAAATCCCAGGTTTCATCAGGGAAGTTTTTTTAAGGAACAGATTTAGACCCCACAGAATGCAGCAGAAAGACTCCTGCAGAATTCTGTGGGCTTTGGGTCAGGTTTTAAATCCTGAAACCCTCAGTATCCTGTCAGCTCCCTCGTTATACCAAAATGCACTAAAAAATCTATCAGAAGAGTGGAAAATACTTCAAAGGAAATATGCACAGAACCCCATAGGAAAAAGTGTGTTATAAATGTGAACTCAATTTGATTTACTCCCTTCTTTGACAGTAGAAATATCCTGTAGCTGAAAACAGCTGTGAGTATACTCAAATACGGAAAAAACACCATTAGTGGTCTCCTTGTCCTTGGGCTGCTAGTATAAAAAGCATCAAGGATTTCTGCTAGTCATACAGGTAGGAATTCACTATCTTTGTTCATAAAATGGAGGAAAAAAAGCCATTGTGTTGGTTTGCTTTTCTTTCCCCTTAAGAAAAAAGGATTTAGATTTATCAGGTCCAATTTAGAAGGTCAAGTATCCACTAGATTGGAAGGAAAAGCTGTAATGTAGAGATAAATTTCAGAGGTCAGTTTCCTCTGCCTTGGGACTTTATTAAAGGACTTGCGCGTGTAAGATCTTCTGGTTCATTTGCATTGTTTGGACATGTTCTCATGCTTTTAATAAAGGCTGTGGTGTTTCTCACTAGCTGTGCACTGGAAGGTTTAAGGCACACAGCAGGTTACACTCAAAACACGCTGTGTGGAGACTGATAGAAGATACTCTTTCCCTCATATAAGCCAATGGAAAAACTTACCAGAAAATCAGCAAAACAATGCACTGTAATGAATAGATATCCATCTTTCACATTTTTACAAATAAATGCTACAAAAATGGGAGAATCTTGTGTCAAACAGTATACACTCTACCACAAGAAAACCCTTTTGAATGAAGGTTTCACAGAGAAAACATGTCTCTTCTTTGGAAAGGCCATTCTGTAAGAAGGGCTTTAAGGTGTGCATTTGGCAAGATGAGGACGGGAGGGAATGTGCACGTTGTTTGTGGATCCATGAGGGATTAGCATGAATAAATTCTGTGTGGGAATTAAGATTCTGCAAATTTTACAATTTATGTTTTCAGAGATAACGATTATTGCAAAATCTAATAGACATTGGAAGTCTATGATCTGTGATAATATGTCCAGTCTGCATGAAGTCTCATGTTTGTCTATAGAGAACTGTTATATCTGGTACTAAATAATAGTAATTTTGAAAAGAATTAAATTTAGGAGTATATCTTAAAGATAACTATATCCTCCAGTTATTCAAAACTGTCAAATAACTTTTAGTTGCTGCTAGAATACGTGGTAGCATTAGTGAATCATCACTGTAACTCCTCGTTGCCTCAAAAAACATAATATATGAGTCTTATTGAAGTTATTGACTATTTTAGAGGGCAAAGTGTCAATTCTGTCTGTAAGAAAAATATTCCATTTCAAATTTTCATGACTTGCCCAAGATCTTTCTTCACTTCTCTAAATAAAAAGAATTATTAAGATTTCACGGCTGAGTTATGCAAGACAAGACATGTTGGAAATAGTTGACATTGTTGGGAGGGATGATATGTGGTGAACACTGCTATCAGTTGATCAAAGCCTCTGCAGCGTTTCTGGGATACCAGAGATCCTCTCGAAGACTTTATGTGTGTAACGCGAGTAAACTGCTGAGGCTTTCAATGAAAATCTTTGAAAACCTCCATAGAAAAGGCAGAAAAAGGAGCAACAAGACAAACATAAACAGAATAATCTTGCTGACCAAGGAGAACCTTGCCCTTGTGGATAGCCAAATGCTGTTGGGATTCAAAGAACTAAGACCAATGACAATAAACATGAAGTAAAACAATATGAGCCACTTGAGATGGAAAAGGAGATGAAGACTGTCTGAACAGCAGCCTACCTGTATCTCCACAGGTCTCAGAAGGGTCAGCAAGATCAAAATTTTCAGACAAATGGTGGGAATTCTGTAACTAGATTGGTGACTCTCTGCCATGCTGCAACACAGGATTCCTGTACACAGAAGGCACAAAGAAATGTTCTGTTTCTGAAACAGGCCTGGCCAGAGGGACAAACACATGCACATATTTGTCTATATATACACATATACCCATATGCATAATATGTATAATACCTGTGTATATATACAGCCTGCCACAGCCTGGCAACCTGACTATAGTGAGAGAAATCAAAAGATCGTTTTCAGAATTGCTTTCTCCTTGGAAGTTGGAACACGTGAAATTAGTTTGTTATCATTAATAAGTTTCTGATCCATCCTGCAAAACCTGAACTAAATTGTTTTGAATGACAGTTTTTGCATAGCTCTTGCCAGAAACATGTGTTTTGTGAACCCATATTTTGCTGATGTCCAGTGACACCCCAGATTCCTCGTCTCCACAGAGTGCTTGTTGTATGGTAAGTATCTTGTGGAAAACTTCTTTTCGTTATAAAATCTTCTTTTCCTCCTTTCCGTAGAGGCTATATGAGGCCTTTTGCGTTTCTATCAACAACTCGTTGCTACCACAGGAGACTAATAATCTTGTTCAAACACTTTGCAGGGAAGAAGAATTTTTCTTCCTTTGATAGAGCCTTTAGTCTCAATTTTCGAAGTTGATGGAGCGACTTTCTTTCAAAGTAAGCAAACTAGTTAGAATCATATTTTTTTTCCTGCTCAAACTGGAAACAAGCAAGAACATGAAAACACCTTTTAAGAAAGTTTTTGTTTAAATGTGCCCAGCTCAGTTGTCAAGATTTGCAGCATTTGTCTTGACAAAGCAAGAGTCTTCACTCACCTTCAGATTTATCATATGGAGGGTTTGTGCATGAGAAATGCTCTAACCTAACCCTCCAGTGGCCACAGAGGTATGAAATAGCTCATTCACTCAGTGTCTTCAAAGTATTTGTACTTCAGAGAAGACAAGAAAACCCTCCATGTAAGTAATCTGTGGGAGGGTGATTAAAACAACAGTTCTTTCCTTTTATGAAAATACTGTCAGGTATAAATTTTTTAAATAAAATTTATGTGTAAATAGTCACAGCACTGAATGAAGTGATAGGTACATATTGCAAATCAGAGGGGATGGTGATGATTCTGCAAACCTACTATCTAGCTCTGAAAACCCTTTCAGACTTCCTAAATGAGAAGTAGAACTTTCAGTGGGGAGTGCAGCCATTTTAAAAGTAGGACTTAATGCATAACTTTCAAGCAGTCATTTTTCTTTTAACTGCATCTTAAATATTCAAAGGCATTTTCTCTGCAGAGCAGCTTTTAAAAGGATTGGTATGCCAGACACACTTCATGTTGTCCTTATCTTTATTTAAACAAATCAGCTTGGTGCTCTGAAGTATCAAACTAAAATCTTCGGAGCTGAGCAATGTCACAAAAAGAGCTGTTTGTACATACAAATAGCATCAGTTGTACCAAGCACAACAGAAAACATAGCCCACTAGCAAATGTATTCAACTATGAAGTAGAAATTTCTGGCTAAGGGGCTCTACATCTAGGAATGTTTTGTCTAGAAGAGTCGAGTTTATTTAATACTAACTAAAATAAGAAATCCTGTAAAGAAAATCAATTTGCTAACATCCTAATGTTTGAAAGGAAAAAAAAGATACAAATATTTTCAATATAATTAGATCTTTGTCAGCTCTATGGTCATTAATTAATAAGCTATACATTGACATGATGATGAGTCATAGAAAGACTCCTGGAGAACTTGGCAACATCTTGAAACTCCATTGAGCCTAACAGGGAATTATCTAGCGTTTTTTGGTTAAAATCTTAAGGAAAAAAATACACATGTAGTGAAAAATACTGTTAGTGGGAGATTGGAGACCTTAAGCTCAAATATTACCTAAAAAATCCTCACTATTTCAATGTAAATTTACAATAACTAGTTTTGAAATTGCACTTTATGTTTTATAGGCATTAAAAAGCACTTCCAAGAGTTCTTTTGATTATCATACCATCAATAGAGAATAGCACAATTAAAAGCATCTGGCACAGAATAGCTTGAATTCTAGGTTTGGTGTTCCATAGTAACTAAAGCACATGGATTTTGATCCAGAACTTAGTATTAGTGGAAAAACTCCCATTGGTTTTAATGGATCTTGTAACTACCTCACAGTAACTCTTGTCCCTCCTGTTGTTAAAACTGAATCAAAATGATGCTTGTGATTGTCAATCAGCAGCACTGGATGGATCATGTATTCCTGTGTGTGAGGAACACTGGATCACATATTTGGGAGTACAGATCCATATCTGCATTGTAGAGAGAAGGAAAAAGAGAAGAATAAAAAGCAAGGCAAGGCAAGGTGGGTTGGCTGAGTGTACAATTAAATGCTTGCTTTGGGATTGTGATTACAGATACTAGGTGTGCAGATTGGTGATATAGAGATATACTGTTGTTATAATAAGCATCGAGGACCATAAAATATATTACAAGTTGGTTCTCTGTATCTGGTACTCTGCAAGACAGCTTGCATGTTGAAAGTCGTTTACTGGTTCTGTAGCTTCAGTGAGAGTGGACTAAATGCATGAAAACGTATTTGAACTTTACCTACCTGAACTTAACAACAGGTATTTCACCTATATGTACCTTTACTGCTTTTCTAGAGAGGACTGGTGAGCTGGATCTGGAAAGTGCACTTTAGACCACATAGCATGTGAACTCCTCAGGGACCAAGCCTGTCAGGTAGTTTTGGGCATTTCAAGGAAGAAAAACGTACAGTGAGGGTAAAGCTGCCCAGGTGTTACTGCAAATGATACTGTGAATCATTAAACCAAAATGGTACATGAAAATCTTTGATGACAGCAATGAATCCACCAAAAAAACATTATATTACTTTAGCTTTGGATTGTCCTTTAGTGATTTTTCATCAAGCCCTGGCGCATCTGCCTTTTTCTCCAATTGTCAAGATCAGATAAAAAATGGATATTCCTTTATGTACACTGGAAAGTATGGTTCATAGCTGTTGTATAAGGAGCAAATTATTGCCTTATTTAAGCAAATGTCAGCAGCTAACATGCTAGAAGATTCTCCTGGAAATGCTGTATGATGTCTTTAATGCTTTCTAGGAAAGAGAGAATTATGTAAGACACAGAACAATAAAACCACCAAAATTAGTTTTGTTTCACATTCAAACATTAATGTTGTTTACTAAATTTTGACAAAAATAGGGCCCTTGCTGTGTTATGAACAGATAATTGGCAAGCAACAGTTTGAAAGAGTTTGGTAGGATTAAAAAAGGGACCTATTTTTTCACTTCCTAATGCAGAAAAAATGGAGATACTATATAGAATGATCAAAGCTGCATAAGAACTGTCTAGCAAAGTTAAAGGAAGATTTTAAGTCTTGGCCCAGGACTGTAACCATGAGGCTTTCCTCATTCTTGGAACTGAGAAATGAGATGGTGCAAAATTCACTCCTTAAATTGGGTGTGGTTATTTTTTTAATTTTTTTTTTTAATATGGCATTGAATTCTTATCCTTCTTCTTTCATAATAAAAATAGTAATTTGCAGCTTGGCAAAAACCTAATATTTTGATGTCAGTAAATTAAAAGAAAATTATTTTCAAAATTCAACAGGGAGGTTAAAATCAAGAAGCATATTAGAAGTGATTCTTTGGACAGTTTCAGGCATACTTATTTGCCTTTAAGTATGGGCATTTAAATGACTATAATTAGAAGGCTGGGTGGGGAAAAAGCAGTTTAATTTTCATACAAACCAATAAAACTCTCAGAGTTATTTCATTCCTGTGCAGGGTCAGGAACAACCTTTAGTGTGGCTAGTATGCCAGAAATAGAAGATACAGTCTTGTTTCCACAGAGGCCAGCATGTGATTTTCCCATTGGCTCCAAAGGCAGCAGCATTGAGCAGTAGATTAATGCAGAAGATGAAGCAAAGCAAGATGTTTCTTTACTAAAACAAAATGTTTATTTTGTGCCAGTGCCAAGGCTGATGCCAATGCTGCTACTATATTGATGTAAACTTAATTATATCCCCTACAGCCTGATTAAAATTTAACTTAAAAATTGAACAGCACGAAGGCAAATTCTTCCAACACAGCAGAATCTATAGATTCATGACTGGTGGTCTTACTTCTTTGAGCATCGACTACTTGAAACTACTTTTGTACTCTCTGCTACGGCCATGTTCCCCCCAGCAAAAAGCACCAAAACTACAACAATATAATCCAAGAACACACCTTTCTTTGCATTACATGCTTCTCAGTGATGATGGATTTTCCTTGGGACTCTGTTTTTCTGTACTGCCCAGCATGCAGCATGAGTCAAAAAACTTCAAAATTGAAGCTGACTGTAGGCCAGTGGATTTATGGACGCAAAACCTGCAACAATCTATCAAAAAAATTTCCTTTCCTGAGGACCTAGGCATTAAAGCCATGACATTTAGTGCAATGCTCTGAGTCAGAGTTAGCTGTCATGCCTCAAACAAGAAAAACTAATGACTTGTCAGAGAAAGTCTGATATATCTGCATGTTCCCCTTTATAGACCAGGTAAGGGCTGCAAAATGAGGCAGACCAAGCACCACGTGGTTTATATTCTAAACTAAACTTCACCAAAAGTTTTATTTTTCTGCTAGAGAGACAAGGCACACATGTAGCAAGACTCCTGTACTCAACCATTGCTGTTGCAGTCAATGATGTTTGACACAAGTTGCCACCTGCAACCCCAAGTTTGTTGCTGTCCCCACCTACTGCTGTTGCAAACCCAGTTCTCTCAACTCCTTAATAAATAGTACCCGCCACATAACACAGACCCTTGACTGTGCACAAAACATGTTGGTGATCAAGAGAGATGATCCCCACAGTGGTGACTCTGCGTATTACCGTGGAAATGACCTCAGTATGTTCTGGTACTGAAGGTGTTTTTTACCTAGACTCCATTAAAGCCTTTGACACCATTTCCCTGTGGGACAGCATTCTCCTGGAGAAACTGGGTGTTCTTGGCTTGGACGGATGTGCTCTTGGCTGGGTAAAAAACTGGCTGGATGGCTGGGCCCAGAGATTGGCGGGGAGAGCACTAAAATCTAGCTGGCGCCGATCACCAGTGATGTTCCCCAGGACTCAGTGCTGGGGCAAGTCCCATTTAATATCTTTATCAGCAATCTGGGTGAGGGCATCCAGGGCATCCTCAGCCAGTTTGCAGAGAACCCCACATCAGATGAGAGTGTCAATCTGCTGAAGGGTAGGAAGACTTTACAGAGGGATCGGGATGGGCTGGATCAGTGGACTGAGGCCAATTGTGTGAGGTTCAACAAGGCCAAGTGCCAGGTCCTGCACTTGGGTCACAACAGCCCCAGAGAACTGTCAAGGAAGGAGGAAGAGTGGCTGCAAACTGCCCTGCAGAAAAGGACCTGGGGGTGCTGGTCGACTGCAGCTGAACACGAGCCAGTGTGTGCCCAGATGGCCAAGAAGGCCAATGGCATCCTGGCCTAGATCAGCAATAGTGCGGCCTGCAGGCCCAGGGCAGTGACTGTGCCCCTGTACTGGGCACTGGTGATGCCATACCTCGAATCTTGCATCCAGTTCTGGGCCTCTCACTACCAAAGAAAGACATTGAGGGGCTGGAGTGATTCCAGAGAAAGACAATGAAGCTGGTGAAGGGCCGGAGCACAAGTCTGGTAAGGAGCAGCTGAGGGAGCTGGGGGTGTTTATCCTGGATAAAAGGGGGCTCAGGGGAGACCTTTTCACTCTCTACAACTCCCCGAAAGGAGGCTGTTGCAAGGTAGGGGTCAGTCTCTTCTCCCAAATAACGTGAGACGGGATGAGAACAAATGGCCTGAAGTTATACCAGAGAAGGTTTAGATTGGATATTAGGAAAAAATGTCTTCACGAAAAGGATTGTCAAGCACTGGAACAGCATCCTCAGGGAAGTGGTCGAGTCTCCATTCCTGAAGCTATTTAAAAGACATGTAGATGTGACGCTCATTGACATGGTTTTGTGGTGGACTTGGAAGTGCTGTGTTAATGGTTAAACTCAGTTATCTGAGAGGTCTTTTCCAACCTAAATAATTCCATGTTTTGGCATTTTTTTAGGGCTCCTGTCTCCTTTAAGTGCTGTCTTGCACATGTGCCTGAACATACCTAAAGTGCCTAGGTATTAAAAAATAGTCTTTCCAGGAAGTTTGTTAAAGTCAGTTTGACTTCCCTTTTACATTACCATGAAGTTGAATGAGAGGTTTCCATAGTGTTCTCTCAAATTTCTTCAAGTTTTCTTAAAACTAATGTTGCATTTGCTGCCAAGAAAAGCAGACTCATCTTTGCCAAATGTTAATACTCTGGATTAAGAGAAGATCCCACTGTCTTCTCTACCTCTTTTGAAATGTCTGCAGTCCTCAAACCACTTCTAAAAAGAAAAAAAAAAAAAAACCGCATGAAGCATTTTCATTACTGAAATAATAAGGATAATAGTAGGGAATGGTTGGAGAAGTAAAATCTGTGTTTAAATCTCCTTTAAAGGTACCACATAGAGCAGCAGAACGCTTCTGTAGATTACAGTGGGGTGTGGTTCAATAGCAGCAGGTTCTGTTTTCTGCATAGCTGAAAGCATTTTCTAACATACTTACTTTCTTACTTATCCAATGCATATCGTCAGAGGGCATTAAGGGCACTGTTATATAACAGCCTTAACTCAAGATCACTAACCCAGTAACCTACCTCGGTAACTCGATTGTCTGTCCCATTTACACTTATCCATTTTCGCTTATTCATTAAATGAACTTAGCTCTCACTTACTTGTTACATTCACTTATTTTCAGCGTGATTTCACTGACTTCATTTCTAATGTATGTGTCCTGACGCTGTTGGCAGCTCAGGATGGTGGTTCAGAAAGGGCCTATGCTCATCTTAAAAACATTCTCTCTCCCTAAATTCAGTATTGCAGTTCTTTTAGTCAATACCTAAATGATTTTAAATTCCCTCCTTGATCTATGTGCTGTTTGTTTCGTTTTATAGACTCCTTAATTTTTAGTTTTTTTCCCCTCAGGAGTTGTAAAGCAGTAGCCGAATCTTCTCTCTGCTTTGCTTATTCTTAGTGGCATTGCATGTGGGCTACATGTCAGACAAAGAAATACTTTCAAGGTACTCTAAACAGTCCTAAAATAAATGTTCTGCTGTAAATGCAATTCACAAACTCCATTGTATGTCACTAGATTTGTGTCTATATGAAATTAAAGTACAGGTCAAATTAAAATCTAGAAATCTCATGCTTCCAAAATCTGTATATACACAGTAAATACATAGGAGAGCTAATGTCTCAGGTTTCAGATAAATTTAGTGAATCCCAATCTACAGCCAGACACCAGATTTTAAGCAAGCGTGAGGGAAGTTGTACTATGTTCAAAAATCCCGAAGATTTTGCTAAAGAAGAGCAAGTTTTTCTCAGTGAATTTGTAACACTCACCATGACAAAGACCAAGATGCCTAGTGAGACTTTTGACTCATGTTCAGCTGTCAGCCAGACCTTTGCTTTGAGCTAACTTTTATTTGCAGAGACTGGCAAGATTTAATAAGCTGTTCTCAATACTCTGCATTGTCTTCCATCAGTGGTTTCATGTGGTGCACTCACCAAGCGCTGGCTGCCTCCAGTGACTGCCAGAATCCCAGGGAGGCTGGTATCGGCAGAAAACTCTTCAGTGGGGCAGGAAGTTTTATTTGAGTTGAAGGAGGGCTCACAGCATGGTTTCCTCTTGTTTCTGCAGCCACATTGCACCTCATTACCAATTTTTCAACACTGTCCTTTCTGGTTGATGGCTAAGGGGGAAAGCTGCGTTTGCAGATGACATTAGCTTGAGGACGGCTATTTTTCCTGGGAATTCAGAATGTGTTGATGACAGAGTCCTCTCTGCTGATTTTCTTACACAAGAAATAAGGCATATTACTCTTGTTTCTGAACAAGACAAAATTAAGCAGCTTAGCTGCCAATAGCTTCAGAATGTAATCTCTGTGTTAATTTACTCAAATGTGATATAGTTGACCAAGGATGAAATATCAAATCCTCATGAATGGTCATGATGCTGCTGTTTAAATGGCATACATACTTCTCTAGGATCAGATGTTACTAAACATTAAGGTTTAGTCAGCTGTTTGTTTGTTTTTTTTGACAAGTGACAGGATCAGTATTTGGAGAAGATTTTTGTCTCCATACTTTGTTTACTGATAAGACCTTGCTTACCACACACTAGTTTTTGCCTATTGAGGTCACGCTTCTTGTGTTTATGTTCAGCACAGGGTTTGGACTGCATCAGTTGCCTTTTTTTACGACTAAATTAATCTCTCCACCTTCAGCACTGGATTACTAACAAAACAATTTGAACAACGTTAGCTGGCTTCTGTTAGTTTGGATAACTTTGAACACAACCCTTGCAGATGATGTGAACGGGTAAGTATGAAACACTAAATTTTTTTTCAAGCAGCCTTTTGACTTTGCTGGATACAAAACAAGATTTTATTGTCCCAGCTGGGATGGATAAGGTCATTCAACCATTACTCTTTGCCAGAATAATTTAATGCCTTTCTTAAAGAAGGAGAAAAAAGAAGCTTGATCCAAAATATTATAAAGTTGCTGGTACTTGTACTCTATTTCACTAATTCACAGAAGAGGTAATCTTTCTGTTACCTCTTTCCCTAGTTAAGGTTAGATTTCAAGTAAAATTTTCCTATAATTTCTGGTAAAATTATTTTTTCCTGTTTTATTTATTGTAACATTAGGCCTTGGCAGGAGGACAGTATATGACAGGTCACACGTGCTGAGGTATATTTCAGTCATGACAGAAGTAAAATGTCAAGAGGAAATGGAGTAATGAACATTTTTGTCCAAGAAGTTGCCCAGTCTGGATCTAGTTTCGGGTCTCCAGACCTTCTACTTGTCACAAGTCAAACTTGGTGCTAACAGTGCTGGAAGTTGCTTCTACAACCAGACCCATATCCCATCTTCAGCAGTACTTTCTCAGCACAGTCATTTAGGACACCCTAATTCAGCACTTCTCCTTAGAGTCGTCTCTGACATTTAAATAAAAACTTTACAGAAAGTCCAGTGTCCTGTTTGGTCTCTCATTTATTTTTATTTTCTTTTATTTTTTTTAAGTGGCCACAATAACGGGAAGAACAGAGATTGTTTTTCTATCCACCTGGTTCTGGGTGAAAATGAAAGTGTGGATTTAACAAGTGTACTCCCACATATTTGGGGTCTGGGCTTTTTTCTCTGTAAATCACGAAAAACCCTTGAGAATGACTGAGGTATTTTTGTGAATAATCCCTTGCATTGTATGGCCAGGGTGACCAGAGGCCAGAAGAGCTCAGGGGAGGCCACTCTCCATTGGAATTTGATCCCTTCATTGTTCTGTCAAAGCTGGAGTGTTTTGACCTCCGGGGCACATTATAAATCCCTGTTACTCATTCAGACTTCTGCTCTGAAGCATTCACTATGGAAAGAGTAGTGGACTCTGTGTGGTTCCAATGAAATTATTCAGCCCCCTTTACTATTTCATACATGTGCATAAAGCACATCGCATGAAAGCATTTATACTCTGGCAATACTATACAAACAAACTCTGAAGATGTAGAAGTTGAAAATGGGTTTGATTTTATCCCCATTTGCACAATTCAGTGTGACACAGCTGGGTACACAATTTAGAAACACTTAATTAGCATATAGGGTGGCATTGCTAATTTTTGCTGCAAGGCATGCTTTCCCACTATTCTTTCTGTATTGAGAGTCTCTCTCTGATTATGTGGTAGACTGGGAAACCATAGCTCCACAGGCAATGTGCAAAAGACCTGTCCGAAAGTTTTATGCTCCTTTTGTTTGTTATGCCTTAATAAAAATGGGTTACTTGTGCATCTATTCACACTTGGGTAACAAATCAAGGAGTAACTTGCAGCTCCTCATACACTGGATAGAGAGGGCAGATTTCTGCCCATGAAAGGTGGAGCTGCCAGTGCACTATGTCAGTAAACACTATCAGCTGCTTCATGGCACTGGGGTCAAGAGGAGAATGGATGTTGTGGTGCAGATGGTCAGAAGTTAGAAGTGAGGCAGTGTCAGAATGTCCTGTAACCATTACGCAAGGTGTTAAATAAAAGTGGGTTTTAATTTTTTTTTTTTTAATATGTAATCGTATCTACAACATCCAATTCACAAGGTATTTGATCAGGTCAGAATGTAGACTTTTATTTCTAACTGGCTTAAGCCCTGCTGGCACTTGAGTTTCCAGTCTGACATTTTGAGTCTACGTTTCAGCACTTGCCCCATTTGCACTTTTTTCTTCCCCTGCCTCCCTGTTTCTCATAAGCACACACACACGCAGATGAAGAGTTAGAAGCTCTGTGAATTCAAGGGTTTTTTCTCTACAGATTCTTATGTTTGTTGTTATTAAATTAGAAAAGCATCTGTGTTAAAATTCGTGCTGGTTTGTTAGGTTTTGTGCTAGTAAAGGTGCTAATGACACCTACACTGAATGCTGAAAGGAAGAATTCATTCTGTTGTACTGTAGCAAGTAGTTAAAGGCCACCTGTGGGCTTACAACAGCTGGAGTGAGTATGAAACACTATTAAAATTAAAGCTTTATATAATTCATGAAAGCTAGCTGTGTGACATCTGACAGATTTACCTGGTTATAGGCCAGCTCTGCCGTATTTCTTGTTACTGACCTTAGCCCATAGTGTCCCACTGAAGATGACAGAGACAATTCTTAGACGAAAGTATTGCTGAAGCAAGCAAAACCCAGTCTATACCTGTACTGACAAAATCAAGTTTTTAGGGACATGGTATACTGAGGCTATTCGTGCTTTTTGCAGATTCATGGAATAATTTAAATTTAATAAATGAAGCAGTTAATAGATACTCCACTGACTTTGCAGTCAGTGGATCACTTCAGCAAACACATTCTGTAGCAGTAGGAGTTCATAGATGGCATTATCAGGGAAACCAGCCAGCAAGGAGTTTGAATAGTCTAATCTTAAGGTGACAAAAGCATGAATAACCGTTTCAGGCTCTGGATCAGATACAACTGGCTGCAGAATGGTGATATTCTTTAAGCATGCCCAACAGGATTTGGATTGAACCCAGGAAATAAACTAAAACCCTAGGCAAATTACTACTAAAATACAGACAACATCAAAGGCAAGAGCAAGGAAATAAAAAGATTGAAAGAAATGTTTTGGTGCAAGGATAATTTATTTTCATTTTATCAACCTTTGCACATGAGAAGGTTTCTTAGTTTCTAGGAGTGCACATTTTGCAGCCGTATCAATACAGCAATCCCCATTTTCCTCTTCCGCCGAGCTTTCCTTCTGTCAGTTGAACAATTAGATGTTTCTCTGTTACTGAGTCCACGATTTCTTTTGTTGTTTGGTTTTTTTTCTTTTTCTATTTCCTTTCTCTCAAAAGCCCTCTTGACGTTAGGAGAAAGGAGAGAGAGATGTTCTCCTTCTCCTCCCATGTGAGTTAGAAAGCAACCAGAAGAATAGAAAGATAAAATTTCTTTTGGCTGTTACCGAGACAGAAAAATAAGTGACTTCATTAAAAATTTTTGTCAAGAGAGAAATACAGATGGTTAAAAGAGAGTTGCCTGCTAGTGTAACAGTTCTCCAAAAGACACTTGGTGCAGTATCCCATAAAGTCAATCACATCATATGATCCTAATAACAAGGATCAATCCTAAATACAATCAAAACAGATCAGCCCAAAATTTGAAGGCCCAGTTCTTCCATACATTCTTGGAAAATTTCCACTGATGCAGAGCCCCATAAGGGTACGTAGAGCTGAGATTAATCCAAAGATGATCAGAAATTCCTCCATGCTGAAACCAGAGTGGGCAAAAACAGGAGAATGAAGTTTGACAGAACAAATGACCAAAGTAGCTACAAAGTCAGAAACAAGAAATAGCATCATAAGTAGAGGAAAAAATCAATTTAAGAAGCATGAGACACACTTGGATACTGAAATTAAAGGTAAAGTATGTAATCACTGTTTAGCCCACTTTTGTGCTCTAATGAAATCTAAGGCTGTGACCAGATAGATTTTTTTATACTCAGTAGTTATTAGCTGCAACTTTTAAAGAAAACAGTTCAAACGATTATAGACTAGATGACTAGGGACTGCATGTCTGTAGAAAGGAATTACAGGTTTTGAGCAGCTGCTTTTGTGTACCATCCCAGGGGTTTCTCCAGTCCTCTCATCAGCAGGCAGGTAGCACCATTAGGGTATTTTGCGGGAAAGATTTAATCTTGGCGCACAGAATTCCAGACAAAGGGCCAGGGATGGTGTGGTGCTTCTTTGGATCAGGGGCTGAGGAGCTCTTAGGGAATGAAATATGAAAATAGCTCTTGAAACATGTCGAGTTGCTGGGATCCTATTCCTCTCGCTTTCCACACTATCTGGGCCCTGTCCTCTGATTTTATCGTAACAGCTCTTGAAGACACGAACCATCTTCCTTTAAGTCCCTGTTCCATTCCTGCCCCACAAGTGAGCCTCAGTCATGTAATTCATAAGATAAGCACACTTTCAGTTTAAGCACTGCAGTAAGCTACAACACTCTCTTTTCTGAATAAAGGCAGCTCAGTTATGTATTAAAAGGTTCTCATATGCCAGGTTCCAGCTTTCTTACACATCCACACAGAAGAATCTAATTAAGGGCTCTGTATAAAAATGATTAATAATTTCTCATTAAGTTAGGGGAAGTGCAGTATCAGTTATAATTGGGAAAATCCGCATGCAGATATCTCCAGTTTCTACCTATTTTAAAAGATGCCAACTTCAAAGATTTTATTACAAAACCACCTATTTTATATTTCCACTTAAATATGCACTGGGTTTTTGCTAAATGCTGACTGTCAGTACAAAGCGTCAAAGCTTAGTGCACATGCATAAATATGTTACTCTAATACCTTTTATTTATTTTGTTATGCAGCTACATTCTTCTATTTGTCTCACATCTGTCACTCAGCAAAACTAATAAATAAGTGTTAATTCAAGACAGGGAATCCCCTTTCTTCACACTGTTGCCAGTATGTCCTAATTTAACTTCTACTTTCTCTAGTGAAGAAATAGGAAGACTCTTTTATTGATTTTCTGTTGAATTTTTTTGAACAAAGGAAATAGGCTGACTTCATTAGCGTGTGTTTACTGATATCAGAGTTAAGTTCTGGAAACTGTCATCCATATCATCCCTGAAGTCCATTTCCTAAATGAGTTTTATCTTCGGATGCTTCTGAATAAATAGAGATTAAGCCCCTTCCATTTTTTTCCATGGTAGGCAATAGGCAGAATGCAGGAGAAGACAAACTCCTTATCCTGTTAAGAGTCTAAGCCCCCCAAAAGTAAAACAAGGTCTTGGAACCCACTGTCTAACAAGAAGTCCAATGGCTTGCAAATTTGGCAAGCACTTCATGCTAAATCAGATTAGTGAAATCTCCACAGTGAACTATGCTGTGTAACTTTCTGTGACTTGCCAACAAAAGATGTTTCTGTGACTAAACACTGATTTGACTGGAAGTTAGACAAATCCACTCCATCAGCTATCTTCAGCATTCCAAAGAAAATGGGAGCATTTAGAGAAAAAGTGAAAAAAACCTCACAAAATCCCCAGAACTTCACATAGCTCCAATGACATGCAGAACTTTACCATAAGTGACCTATTGCAATGTAGCTTTTTGTATTGTACAGAAGTGAAGTTGAGCACAAAGGATGGGGCTCAGAGGGACAGTACCCTGACCACCAACGTCCGTCCATGCCCATTGTGCCACCCTGTCTTTGCTTTGGACAGCCAGGCGTTATATTTACTGGACAGTACTTCTAAAACACTCTGCTCCTTGGAAGTTACAGTACAAATAGGTTTTTATAACACTTGTGGTGTTATAACAGAGCTGGCAACTAAGCCACTGGAGTTAACTCACAGTCACTCATTCGCCCTCTCCAGTGAGACGGGGAAGAGAATCGGAAGGGTAAAACTGAGAAAATTCGTGGGTTGAGATAGAGTTTAACAGGTAAAACAGAAGCTGCTCACACAAGCAAACCGAAACAGGAAAGTCATTCAGCACTTGCCATCAGCAGGCAGGTGTTCAGCCACTCCCAAGAAATGGCCTCCATCCTGTGTAACAGCTGCTTGTGTGGGCAAGTGTCATAACTTCGAACGTCCCCCTTCCTTCTTCTCCCATCTCACGTGCTGAACATGACATCTTGCGGTGTGGGATACTTCTGGGGTCAGTTGGGGTCAGCTGCCCTGACTGGGTCCCCTCCCAACACCTTGTGCACTCCCAGCCTGCTCACTGTGGGGTGGGGTGAGGAGCAGAAAAGGCCTTGGGGCTGTGTAAGCACTGCTTAGCAATAGCTAAAATATTTGGGTGTTATAACACTCTTTCCATCACAAATCCAAAACATACTTCCTACCAGCTACTATGAAGAAAATTAGACGTACCCCAGCACAAATCAGCTTACCAATGTAATTGTTCCTTTACCCTGCTTTGATGATGCCAAAGAAGAAATATCTTGCTAGGCTTTCTTCTTAGCAAATACCTAGACATCTCCTAAACATATTTATATCTACCTATGCTTCCAGGCTGTGTCCACAGAATATGCCCTTCTGGCTGTGTAGGTGTTAGCCTGAACCCTAAATATTCCCATGGTGTTAGCTCAGGTGGCTCCACATGACATGACATTCTTCAATTTAACATTACTCTGATTTCTCATCCTTTACTACAGAGCACTGTCAGGCATCAAGGGCTGGGCCAAGGGCAAGCTGAGAAAGCACACAAGAAAAAGAATCTCCGGAGACTCATTCTTCCCCAGCCTCATCTGTACCACTGACATGAAATTCAAAATTACAGATGTGAAGCGTATGAAAAAGAAAAGATATCTTGTTGTTTATAAAACTACTGATTAAAGGATTTCCTTCTCTTAATTAGAAAATAAAAAAATATTTGAAGTGAACAGATGCAAACAAGAACCCTCAAACTAATTCACTTTGACTAATCAATTCCACACGGAAAATAAATTCATGCAAATCTAAGTCTTCACATGAACACATCTTTTCAGTGGCATGTTCACGAGGTCATTTGTTTCAGATTAATAAATCAGACAATTCTAGCAGCATCATACTCACCAACATTAACCTCTTTAATCAACAGTTCATTTTCTTCATGGAGGAAAATTGGCCTCCTCATGATTGCTGTTTTCTGGTTAAGAATACGCTGAAGCTGTTGAACACAGGATACAGATGGGTTTCAAGAAGGGCTGGTGTTTATTCTGCCCAGTGGAGCACACTGGAAAGCTTTCCTTATACCCTGAAATATTGTGCTTTTGTCTGGTAAGTCTGTGTCAACAAAGCACAGGCAAATTAATTTCTAGCACACGAATACTTGGAAAATACAGGATCAAGGACCAGCAAAGAAATCTCAGAATCGCAGCCTGTGTTCCTTTGCACCGAAAGTAATGAAGGCAAAATTAATATATCTTTATTGAAATGTTAAATAAATGGAAGTTTCTTATCCTATTTGTGTAATGACATCCACTGATCTAGTAGACTGAATTATACAGATATTTTATGTGTTCAACACATCCTCGAAATTTTAGATTTTGTGGGGGAAAATATTAAAAAAAGTAGTAAGAAAAGAGGGTAAAAGTCTGAAGTTCAACTTTCCCCACTGAAATCAGTGCTGAAGTTGCTACTGGTTTCAATTCATCAGCCTCAGAATTTTGCTGATGCTCAGAAAGCACGAACAATCTATAGGGTGCTACTTTTCAGCCAAGGCCATCATATGACCAAGAGTTTCACTTTCATGGGCAAGATCTCATCCTACGGTAAAAATTCTCACAGTCTCTTCTTATACTTGCAGGCTTTGGTGTGTGTGCTGATTTTATCCTGGACACACCCCAAGCTGAAAGGTGTTTGCTCCAGCCTGGCCTGCCCCTCACACACTGGTGTCCCCCAGAAAGCGAGACTGCCCAGGAGGGGTGGTGTGTGGAGAGGGCACTGTGGCACTGAAGCCCAGCAATTTAAACGTGACCTACCCCTGTTTTTTTTGGCTGCTAGAGAAAACATGTTTGCAAGTCAAAAGCTGCTTTTTTAACCAGCTCCAATGTGTGGGAGCCAATCATCAAAGCATGGTGTCTATTTTGGTCTTGTTTCGTTGTGTGGGGTCTTTAAATTTAAGCTCTGAGAGGTTTATCATAAGTTGAACTCTTCATTTTCAGAGCTGCTACAGACTGAATCATAAAAACAGCCCTTGGAGAGAGAATTTATAGTTTTACTGTGTAGTTTTAAGCTCAACTTTTAATTCAGAATGCAAACAAACCTGATTAAAGATGATATCCAAAGAGGAAAAACCATAAGGTTCTTTTTTTTTTCATTTACTTGGAGTTCGCAGCTCAAATACTTTCCACAGTGAGCCATGAAGAACTGTAACTGTGTGTATAACCTTCAAAGCAAAATGCATGCTGTCATGTGGCCCTGATCCCAATTACCTGCTCTGTATTGCCAGGTAAATGGTAGGTATTTGTTGCATACTCATTGCTTTGGGGCTTTTAAAGGTGAGAAAGTATCACTTTAAAAACTTGTTTCAAAATCTATGTCTTATACTTGCCTTACACTTGCTTCAGTATTCGGTTACTATGAGATTCAAAATAAAAATTCAGATAGTTCCTGTGATGCACTGGATTAATAACTGGAGAACTCCTTTACAAGGGGGAGCAAAAGGGGAAGAAATCCAATAGATTATTGTTCATGTGAATGCAAAAGTTTAAAATGAGAAAACTGACATATAAACCTTGCAAATGGACACTTTATGAAAAATTGCATAAGAAGAAAAGAAAAGAAAAGAAAAGAAAAGAAAAGAAAAGAAAAGAAAAGAAAAGAAAAGAAAAGAAAAGAAAAGAAAAGAAAAAAGAAAAGAAAAGAAAAGAAAAGAAAAGAGAAAAGAGAAAAGAGAAAAAAATATAATGTTGCCTCTAAGTGTTAAAATCTGATTTACAGGTGAACGAAGATGATGGCAACTCTTGATAAAAGGGATTCAGGTACTTTTCATAATTATATTACTGTAATAACTGTAGACTGCAGTAAGATTTTCGTCCTCCATTGCTCTAAACACTCCAGTGAAAAACAAGTTAGCAAAAAATATTCTGTGCTCCAGAGGGTGTGTTTGTGCTGTTTTGGGCTGTAAACATAAATGGAACAGATGATAATGCAGAATGGAAGAGAGAGAAGGAGAAGAGGAAAATGGGGGTTAAATACATAAAAATGAACATATGGCCAAAATTGATTGCAGCAATAGTTTCAGCTCCCCTCATACTGAAGTCTTTAATCTTTCATTTCCTGGTTTATAAAGGAAAAGGAAATAATGAGAATGCAATAAATAATGCATATTCGTATGTCAGCCCGAGAGTACTGAACAGTGCTTTTGCTAATTTGTAATTTAGCAATATTCTGTGGAACGAACAGTGAAATTCTCTTAGTCAGGAGTCAGGCTCTGAGTCATTGCGAGGGATGCAAGCTCACAAGTCAGTCTTCCCTCCAGGTTTTAGGAAAGTCCTTCTATTTCCAGACATTATATGCTCTAATACTCAGCAATCAAGAACATTGATGAGCTTTCGCAGAAGTAAATTCCTGGTTATTTCTTGGGTTTTGCTGACAGATTTGTACATGCAGAAGAGTCCTAAATGGGAGGCTGCACTGAACTGTCCATTTAAGAGTGTTTATAATGAACAAATGGAAAAAGTGCAGGTAAATGGCAGCATTAGTAAGAGGCAAGCCTGTTATGCAAAGAAGTTTTAGTAAAAATGTTTACATTTCTTTTAAAATTAAAAATTTAAGCTTCAGAACCATTTTTAATATTTAATTTTCAATTTCTTGTCTCATTGAAATAACTGGACTGTAAGAAGACTTTTTTAAAATTTACTTTTATTCTGTCTTTGTCCAGTGTGAGACAAAGTAAGAAAAAATTAGTGCAATAGAATTTCATCACAATTTAAAAGGAGAACAGGACATACTAATTTCTGTGCTAAGACCTCTAAGACAGGAAAATGTGAGGGGGATGATAAAAGTGATTAGCTGGGAGCATGTCCCTATGTGCTTTGGGCCTCAAGTCTTCAGCTGGTGGAAGTCACCACAAATACACTGATTTCTTTCAAATCACGCCTGCAAAGGATCTGGCTCTTTAGATTTAGTAAAGGTAGTCTAAGAATGTAATAAAAAATAGTTTGTATTGACAGGCTTTTAAATGACAATATTTAAAACAAAAACACATGTGGTTACCAAAAAGAGTGATTTTCAAAGTCTTGGTGCTACCAGAGAAAACTGTTATTGAAAATGCACAGGTCTTTTGTAATATATCACACAACCTATGGGTGAACACCCTCCTGGGCTACTGTTCCTCAACATGATATAATTTTCTCATTCCACAGAAGACTGTTCTCTGGATCCCAAGATTTCCATTTCTAGAGAGTTTGTCTCTTTTTATCTGTGAAAATATTACCTATGATTTATAAGCTGCTGTTCACTTTCCAAAAAACTCACACTGTAATACATGTGCACAGTTTCACAGTGCCGGTGGCTTTACCCTGGTGATCTCAGGCTCCAAAATTGGGCTCATATCTCTTGTTAGACAGACTGATAACCAGCAAGAGCCATGCCAAGCTTTCCTGCCTCTCAGCCTCATGAAAGCATCCTTGGCCCTAAAGATTCCTTACATTTTTCCTCTGGTGTTAGCTATCTATCACATAGCTTCCTATAGTCCCCACCTTGCCACATGTATTTGCTCTTCCAAGGAATTCCCTGGAAGGAAAAATTATCCTTTCCCTTCCCAGAAAACTCCCTTTCCATTCCCTTATTGAAGGCTTCTGGCTGAGCTATCTGAAGCGGTACGGAACCATGCAATTAAACACAGGGACAGAGGTGGCTGGTCACCACCTGCCTTACTGAGTTACATCCTTGGGAGCTTGGGTTTCAGCCCTTTGTTCCCTCCATGTGGAAAATGCTTCCCTGGAAAGAAGAGGGCGTAGAGAGTAAATGTTTGAGGAATGCAGGGCCCGGATTAATGCCTGTGGCAATTAGTGACTCAGTGAAGCTGCCTGTGCACACCAGTTTTCCTGAGGCTTGACACAATGGGGAATTTTACTTACCTGAAAATTCTCTTTTAACCTGAGAAGGACTCCAAACTTCAACAAAGTAGGACGCATGCGTAAGAACTTGAATCTTCTAATCCTAAAGCAGTAAAATCAACTGTATTTACAAAACCTGGCTTTGAAATACAACCCTAAAATGTAACAGAAATAAACCAAGTAGAGAACAATCTCACTTAGAGCCCGGGAGAAGTCAAAACCCCTGACCCCTCAGTCCCAACCTAACTTCCATGCAGTGGTGGCTTCCTCCTGACATGCCCAATCTGCTAAAAGTGAACTTGCAACACATACAAAGAGCATTTCTGGAATATACACACAGAACTTATAATATCCATTATATGCCTCCTTCATGCAAAAGTAAACTGTATTTAAAGGCATTATACATGCTTGCTATGTAATTACATTAATCAGAGAGAGCTGCTTCCCTGCATTCCCCTGCTGTTGCCATGGCAGCATCCCCATGTTTGCAAAGTGCAGGGCACCCGCTCTTAATTATACTTACAAAGCAGCTACATTTCAAAGGAATACAACCAATACAAAGTTGAAGTGAGGGTGCTGCACAGAAGTGATATGAACAAATATACTTTTATCACGTCTGCATCTCATGCACACTTCACACCCATTATTAGAGCATTCTGCCTAATTCCCCGGTTCCCTTTGTGCATTCATGGAAAACTCCAGATTTTTGTCTGCCAGAAAATGCCGTCTGTGTTGCAGGCCCCAGAATTATCTCTGCTTCTAACCTGGGAGCTGACTGTTATGAAACCAAAGCAATTGAGAGAGATCTTTTCATTTGTACTGATCAAAATGTGCCAAGCGGGATGTTTCCTTACTCTTCACTAACCAGTGTAAAATGCCATCTCTGCTCTCCACTCCCACCGGTGCCCGAGTCACCCACCCAGCAAATGCCTAATGAGCTGCCCCCCCGCTGCAGTCACCTGTCTCAGTGCTACCGTGTTGGTTTTGGTGACAGTGAAGGTGACACAATCAGTCTGAGGTGCCAACACGGCATTGATCAAGCAGAACATATTTTGGTGCATGAACCACCAGCTTGGTGCAGCACACACCACCAGCACAGTCTTCGCTTCCTTGTGGCTGAACAACATGGAAATTGCAGTTGATATAAATTTACATTTTGGGAAATTTACATTTTTACCCCTATAAAGAAACAAGGGATTCCCTCATTCTGAAATTAATGCTCTCCCTGAAGTTGAACAGAGCTTATACAGATGCTAGATTGCAAATATGAATTATGTATTTTCTGAGGGTGGAATGTCATGCAATTTTAGTGTTATTCAAGCCACAAAGATCCATCGGGGGAGAAGTAATTAGAATATTTCAGAGACCCAGATTTACATTTCTTAAAGCTTGTGAGCAAAATGAAATTGGCTGCCTCCAATTTACATGTCTGCAATCACACCATGAAAAACCTGTCAGATCTCAGCTTTTGAATCTGAAAGCTCTGGGGGGAAACCAGGTGTTCTGGCAAATGATGGTGTTGCTTTGGTGTCACTTGTGCACAGCTAATCCCGAAAAAAGTGTGTGCTGAGGTGTAGGGGGCACTGTGTTACTGCACGTGTATGAGCAGGTGTGGTAAAAGCCATTGGATCTGATTTACAAGACAGAAGCCCTATTTTACAGCTTATTTATTTCTATTCTTAGTTCCTTTTTTCATGTGTATTTATTTTTCATCTTGTGCATGGGGAATTGTGGTGTTCTCACCTGGGTGTATGCACTTACCCACAGAAAAGTGAAGGAATTCTGCCTTCTTAATCAGCCGTGCTCTGACTTAATTATCTGGGTAAGCAGTTTGGCCTGGGTAAGCAGCAGGGCCTGGACATGGCTGACATATAAGGACATGTTGGCAGTAATGATTCTTTTATTTTTTAAAGGAAAGCAATTCTACAATTTGGCCTGTGAGCCGTAGCCAGGTGCTGCGTATTTTCTGGCTCTCTGTTCTGTCCAGGTAGTTTCCACGGCTCCCTTAAAATTGCAGTGTCCTCTAGACATGCTTTCAGCCTCATTTGACTCTTGCCTGCTGATAGGGAGGCAGAAGTCTTTGGGTTGTCCTGGCTGGAGCTGTGGATTGAACAGGAGGCCACAAAGCTCTTGCAAGGCAGGAGTCTGTTGTTTCTCGTACCACATACTGACTCTCAACACTGTACTCAACATTTTGTTTGCTTGCTCTCCCAGCAGAATAAAAATAATTCCAGAGTGGTTTGGACTACCTTGTGCAGGCCTACATTTCCAGACCTTTTGGTCTGCTATAGTTTCTCCACAGATCTGAGAAACATACTGCTGAAAGCAGAAATGATGTGATTTAGATTGGTTTATGCCTATAAATATTTGAGAATACACACAGATATATACGTATCTATGCATAGATGTACATGCGAAGCCTGTCCCTCTACTGCCCTTATGTGGAGCACAGATGTTACATAATGCTTCCATCCGGGAACAGAGAAGCAGGGATATGACTAAGCAATAGAGCGTGACTTATGAATAACAAATTGTGCATATTCCCAAAGATATTTCTTTAGCTGATCTCCAAGGAAAGAAATCTCCAAAATTCATACATTTGAGAAAACTCCCATCTTCTAGAGGACTAAGAGGAGTTAGTGGAAGACAAAGAGCAAACAGAAAAATAGGCAGAATGTATTCCATAAATTTGCATTGCTCCGTGTAGATAACTCATCTCTGACAATGACTTCATGCATCGATTCAGATGATTAATATGTGGGTCAAGAGTTTTTACCCACTGCACAACAATGAGATGAGTGCAGCGGGACTGAACTCCAGCTTGCAGCTGAAGGTGGAAAGCAAACCCCTTGCAGGCACCAAAAGGCATTTTCAGGCAGATTAAAAATCAGTAGAGTGAGATCTAGCAAGTTCTGTCTCCTGATTCTACTTGACCAGAAACCTGCATGCAGACACCTACAGCTTTGTCACTGTCTTGCCTTGCCTCTTTGGGTTGTCAGTAACTCCTGTATGAACCAGCATCTGAAGATACCAGTCTGCACAGCAAGAGCCCTGTAATGTGGCAGCATCAGCAAGGCAAGCACTTCTAAAATCTTTGAGCCAGTTCCTTGTCTGGAAGAAATAGTCAGAGCTCCATTCCTACCAATAAAGCTGTGCCAGATGACTCCTGCTGGGACTCTTGGACTCAGATTTCTCAGAGAAAAAAAAATCTAATTGACAATAAAATAAGAGAGGAGGAGGGAAAGCTTTTATATGCCTGAAAGATGATTTGCAGACAGAAAATGAAGGGCCAGGGGCAAAGAAACAAGGGCACATTTGAAATGATTCAGTAAGCTAATGGAGAAAAAGATGAAAGAAATATCACAGATAATGAGAGAAGGGTGATTACTTTCCATCTCCTCTCTTAATCCACATTTTGTCAAAGCGATCATGATTTTCCCATGGAGAAAATATGACTGATCCAAGGAGCTTTGACTTAGGTGAGACATCTCTTTGCAATAGCAACCTCTCAGCCCTGGAATCCTTGCTTGTCTTAGTGCTGATCGGGTGATTATCCGAGGCCGTTCGTTATCTGCTGAATTTCTAAAACGCTCCCTTTGCAGCAGCTGTACCTACACAAGCACTGCAGGACAAAAGGCACTGCTGAGCTCCAGCTCTCCTTTGCTGGTCAAACAAAGCCGAGTTAGTGAAAAGCCCTCTGCTGTTTATTGCAAAGGGGAGAACCCAGGGTTGAATGCCATGAAAGGTTGGCTCCAGAGTACGGCACCTTTTTGGATTCAGCTCTTAAACTCAAGTCCTTTCAAAGGCACAGCAAGGCCAAGCCTTTCTGCTGACCTTTTCAGATGCTCGCCAGTGGCGTGGCTCTTTATTTCCACTCAGATCCACTGTCTTGTCTGTACTGGCTCTCTGCGCCATTCCCCTTGCTTCTTCCCCAGGACAACACAGTGTGATCTCATTTATTAGCCTTGTTAACAAGGCCTTGTTCTTTAACTTTTCTCATTCTGTTTCGCTATCTTCTTCTATTAATCACAAGGTTTGCTTCAGTCTGTGCATTTCACAGTTTGCCATGACATTATTTCTCCTCATGCAGGGGAGCACCCCCTGATGTGGATGGGCTCTTTCTTCCTGGGGACAGGTATTTGGATTCCTGAGAGACAGAATGCTCAGCACAATTCAAGGCTCCATCCAGTCCAATATGATACTGATCTGGACAGTGAGGGCAGCTGATTTCATGCCTGATTGCAATCTGGGACAGGCAGGTTATGACCAAACCAATCTTCTGTCTGTAACGGATGCTGATAAGTTTCATGATGTAGATACAACTTTGATCTTCATCTTAAGCCTGAATGTAAAGAACCTAATAAACTACCCCAAGGAAATTACTTGAACACCTGCAGTTTTCCCAGGACTGCTTCAACTGTGGACCAAGGCTAAAGTATTTGAATGCCACCATTCTGGGGAGAGGGATGCATGTTTGGGCAGGCTACTGAAAGCTTTAGTTCCAAAAGAGCTACTACCTGATTTGGAAGGACTTCAAATATCTGAAAGATGAGCTCTATGTATATTTAGCATCCAATTATAAAAATAACTAAAATGAGTGCACGCTATAAATCTTTCCTCGATGACATTTGTGTCAGAAGATATTTGTGTGCTGGTAATAAGACATCAGCATAGAGACGAAGATTTGAACAGCTCTCCTTTTTTATGTCTCATTTCATACCTTAGACCAACTCTCCAAGCTTCCCTGCAGCTGTCAGCTCTGCTGAGATTTATTCACCAGCAATCAAGATTCCGGGCATTCCCAGGAACATTTACACTGACGCGTTCCTCTCTTCCCACTAACCCTCATCTATGCCCATGTCTTCACTTTCCAGCTCCATTTCACTGCAGGGCAGTGACTCTGCTTTCCTTTCAATATACTTTCCTGAACATGGCCACTCTGAGACTCAGCAGTGGTGAAAAAGTGTCATAATAGAGATAGCATTGTTTGGGGTTTTTCATTGGGATTGATTTATTTCATAGAATCATATAATAGTTTGGGTTGAAAGAGACCTTTAAGGGTCATCTAGCTCAAGCCCCTGCAATGAGCAGGAACATCTTCAACTAGATCAGGTTGTCCAAATCCACACTCAACGTGACTTTGAACACCTCCAGTCGTAGGGTACCACATCCTCCCTGTGCAATGTGTTCCAGTACCTTGCCATCCTTATAGTAAAATTTTTTTCCTAATATCTAGTTTGAATCTGCCCTCTTTCAGTTTAAAACCACATGTCCCTTGTCCTATCACAACAGGCCTGGCTAAAAACCACATCCCCATCTTATAAGCCACTTCACGTACTGGGAGGCTGCTAGAAAGTCTCCACAGAGCCTTCTCTTTTCCAGGCTGAACAACCATAATTTTCTCAACTCCCTGTGTTCACGGGAGAGGTACTCCAGCCCTCTGAGCACCTTTGTGGCCCTCCTCTGGATCTGCTCCAACAGGTCCCTGTCTTTCCTGTGCTGAGGGCTCCAGAGCTGCACGCAGTGCTCTAGGTGTGTTCTCTCTCGAGGCATAGCTGTGCTGTGTAGTAGATAACACAGATAACAAAGGTAAGGCCTGCTAATACCAACTGAGCAAGCTCTAGAAGTAGCAGAGCAGTGTCAGCCTGGCTCTACTCACAAGGAATAAATCTTAACCACTGGGCTGGTTGCTCTGTAGCACTCTGTATTATACTGATCAACCTCCGGGGCTCTGAACACACCTTTCCTGCATGGCATAGGGAAGTGCTTCCCAGCTGGGGAGGGATTTCAAATAGTTCTTCATATTCTGATCTGAGAAATGAGAGGGAATTTCTATGCAGCCATACATGTGAGCTCTACTAAAGAAACACAGACTGCAACACTCTGGTTGCTTTCCTATATGGATTTTTTTTTTATTCTGGCTTCCTTCTAACATCTTCAAACATCCCAATTAGCTGTTCCTGTAGCAAACACTCCCATTTATTGCAAGCTATGTCAATGAGTTTTAGCACGGACCAATGGACTTTTGGCAACTGAGTTGTAGCTTTTCTTCTGTTGAAATATTCCCTTTTTGATGAACAAAAAAGGGTATATTTTCTAGATCTTGTATATTTGACCGAATGCACTGGAATATTATGACCTTTCTGTGCACAAACACATCTTTCTTAGCCTATACTTTGTACTTTGAAGAGCCACTTTAATGAAGCTTCACATGTGTGAATGTTTTTCTTTACTTTCATGACACTGTATATTGATAGCATATTGATAATTTCAAGGCAGGTTGTACAACTGAAGATGTTTGCTTTCTTAGAGTAAACAGGTACTTCTGATTCTGCTGTTTAGTTTGGTCCAAAAGTATTACCAGCCCTCCCCAGCATGATATTTACATAGAAGGAATGCAAGCTCTTGTCCAGCTCAAGTGATTTTTATGGTCAAGTGAGTAACAAGATATTAGTCACCAGAAGGTCTTTTGACCTCATTTATTTTTACCTTTTTTTCTGCTAATAAGTATATCGTTCTGGTTATGAACTGCCTACTCTTTACTCAGGAAAAGTCAACTTCCTGGAAATATTTGCCAAATACAATTCACTTTCAGCTTGCTACCTTGGAACTTCAGACAAATTAATGGTGTATTGACTCAGACATAAGTTTTCAAAACAGCAACCACTTCAAAGCCATTCTTCTGACTTTTCGGCAGGCACAGGAATACGGAAGCAAGGGCTTCGTACATATTGGACAGAGGAAACACTTGAACTTCTACATCCTTACTCCCCTGATGTGGGATCTCCAGGCTGTTTATGTGAATCATCTCAGATCTTTTCCAGCTGAGCAACAAAGCCCATCTGGCCCAGACAACGCTGGCTGTTGTAGGAACAGCACAGTTGTTTTGCAGTATGAACAAAGCATAAAGAGAGACAGGTTGCAAATTCCTTGGAGATGACACAGGAGAAGACCTTTTCACTTACGAGACAGTGTTAAACAGGCTACTTGCATAACCCATACTTCTCCCAGGACCTCTGCTGGAGCAAGGATCTTGAAGCAGCTTCCTGCCGTGTTAGCAGATGGACATGAGTAAGGCAGCCAAGAGAGCAGAGAAAAAGGGATGCTTACAGGGAAATCACATAAAGGGAGTTCATCCCAACTGAAGGATGCGGACAGCTGTTAACAAGTTCGTCGGATGCAGTGGAGAGACATAATTATAATATGAGTGCACACAAGCAAGGAACTAGGATTAAGACCTCAGCAACAGCAAGGCAGGTTTTTACAGTGTGAATCACCAGCAGACAACTACTGTTGTTTATGAAAGCAGGTTCATTACCCTCTCCAGGCTGTGTCTTGTCACGAGATGAGGCTGGGATGAGATACCTTACCACGCAAGCTGGCATATTATCCTTGCTGAGACCACGTGCAGCTCTGTGCTGCTACTCAGCATGAACAGAGACATCAAAATCTTTCTCTAAACCAGTACAAAAATGCATGAAATTTCTCATCTCCAAAAGCTCAGCTCTGCAACCTCTGCAGTAGAACAAAATACCATTGAGGGCTTCTAAATATGCACTGTAAGTAAAATGGTAGAATTAGTCTGTTTGCCAACAGGTAGTGCCCAGTCTGCCTATTTCCCAGTCAGATGCTATTTAAGGATAATATAAGCTGCTCTCCTGCTGCAGTAATAGCACATTGTAATAAAATTGTAAGTTTTGCTACTGAAACACACCTTTGTATGTTTTTATGTGTTTATTAGGAGCTGTGAAATTTCATTAAATACAATGGAAGTATTTTATCTTGCCAGCTTTGCTGACAGATCTGAGATTCTTTGAGAACAGATGCTCTTCCTGAAATCTCTGTTCTGTCCTAGCTGTTAACCCTGCCACTTCTTCTCTGGTTTTTTTTTTTTTTCCAATATGTGTATGTTTATTTGCATATGGGGATTTTGCAGCAGTGAATGTTAGGACAGTTTTTAGTGTAGATTATAGAAACATAGAATCACAGGATGGTTTAGGTTGAAAAGGGTCTTAGAGATCCCTTATAGTTCCAACCCCTAAGTAGATTATTAAAGTCCCTTCCAAACTCCACAATTCTATGATTCTATGAATCAACACCCAGAATATTCTGAAGCCTTTTTGTATATCTATGAGAGGACACCTGTCGAAAACAGCTAATGAAGGAGACAGAAACTCTTATTTGAGTTCTTTCTAGCATGGTTAGAAATTAAGCATGTAGAGTAAAGACAACAAATGATTTGTGTCAATGTGCAGATTAACTTGGAGGATGAAATTTTTGAATTTTTATTTATGCCTTAGATTGGCTCCATAGGAGGGATAAGACACATCAGGGCTGGTGCTGCAATACTGCCCTTAGCCTGAAAGCAGGAATCCCTCTGTGGCACCTCTGTTGCCTTCATGGAGCAGACCAGGGTAAGTGAATCCAGAGGGCTTGCTACTGAGGTGCTGGGAGTCTTGGCACCTAAAACAGGGTTCAGAAGACACTGGAGACATCAGAGCTTCTAAAATTACATGCTTCAGTGCCTATATCCTTTATGGATCGATCCAGCTCTCATGTAACTGGCTGTTGGCTTTTTGCTATGAATTCATGTGTGTTTCAGTCCTCACCTGGAATGACCACTGACAAAACAAGGCAATAATTCTCTCTGTCAAGCACCTCACTGCTGAGCCCACCAAGAGAGGGTGGCAGCTGAGATTTTTGTAGTTTGTACTGTGTTAGAAAGTGAGCTGGACTTGTCAGCTGACAGGTAAAGCTGTTTTTGCTTGTGGTGAACCTGAGAGAGTTTAAAGAGATGACTAATTCATGAAAGTTTCTATTGTCCACTACCCCAGCCTCTTAGACATTTACTCACTTCACAACTATGCAATTAGTTACTTTTCCTTCCAAAACCATCTCAGACACACACTTCTAAGCAGTGGTATCACTCATTAAATGATGCAAACCCCTCATCTTTAATAGATCACGGCCTGGAAAAAAACAGCCTTACTGATAAGAATACACTGAGAGATTCCTTTAGGTTTTGTTAGGAATGTTGCTCTTTGGAGATTCCAGCATGCCTCACTGAAGACCCAGAGGATTTAGGGCTTCCTCGCCAGGGCTGGGACTGCAGAGAAGCCCTGGGAATGTGCTGCTGATGTGTGGGTGTAGCAGTCCCCAGACTGGTGGTAAAGTATTGTGATGTTAGTCACCGGCAAAGATGAGGGCAAACAAACACTAAGAAATTCAAAGAGAACATCAAACCACTGTAAGCAACCTGAATTATGCAGGAGTCATAGAGTGAACACCAAGAGAATTGGATAGGAAAAGTACTGAAAAATGTATAGCAACATCTGTCTTATGTCTGTATTGGACTCGAAGCAGAGCTGGGAAACCTGTTTTGATGACATGCCAGGTGAAACAAAACTGTTCCCTGTCCCTCAAAGAAAATGAATACAGAAAAATGCCACGCACTATTTCTCCTGTCCTGCAACATTAACCCATTCAGACTTGCCTATCCACTTTTGCAGGTCTTACAAACTCAGAGAAGGCAGCACCAGCCCCACCAGCAGTGTTGATTCAGCTCAGCTGGGAGCTGAGACAGCCAGCTTGTAGTTACCAAGGAGCTGCAGCCTGGTGCTGAAAAGGGGGAAGCTGCTCTTCTGTCACTGTGGAATATTTCTGACCCAGGGTGAGCCCATGCTAAAACAGGGGTTGGTGAACGTGGGAATAGATGGGATATACTGTCAGTGCTGGAAGGGTTGTTGCCATCCCAGCTCCAGGGTCATCAGAGCTCAGTTAGAAAATATCCCTGTTCAGTGCAGTTGTTGCAGCTCCAGGCACTGAATTTGCTCTGGGAGAGTAGAGAGGTGGTGCCTGCTCTACCTCTCAAATTTTTCCCATAAAATTCATGAAGGAAAGGCTGTAACAGTGCCTCTTCCTCAGCTGATTCAGCTTTTCTGTTTAGCAACCAGTCACCCATAAGCTGAAGGGTGAAGTTTAGCCCCCTGGAAGAAGATATGTCAGGCCCTCAAACAACACGTGTGGGGCATCTGGGAATCTCACAGGCACCTCTGCACTGTGCTCATCTGCAAAGATGCCAGGAAGCAAAATACTGTCAGGATTACATTACTGGAGGCAGAGATAACAAAGCCAAATATTTTAGATAACAGTCTAGTTGTCCAGGACAGTGTCACTACCATAGACCAATTATGATTTCTAAAAGATAATTTATAAAGGACTGGATTGAACACTTCCTGAGCATTTTGACCAAAAACATAAGAAGATTTGATGTCCTTTTTTTTTTCAACTTCTGTGCTTTTTAAAATAAATTTTATAAATCTCATGCCATTTTTCTGCCTGAAGTACATTCGTTTCCATGGAAACATGGTAGTCATTTACGTGCACGGTGTCTTCTGATATCCATATGGGGAGTATAAGGACGAGTTATGTCACCATTGTGAAATGCAGGCATTTATGTGATGCTTACCATGGTTCTATGTGCAAGAGAGAGGATACCTTTAGTCTGTTATATAATAGATGCAAAAGCCCAGAATCAGGGAGGCAGCAATGAGCTGAGCTCTAGAATTTAAAAAACATACTCAATACATTTTTATTCACACCAAAGAAGAATGTAGGATTCACTTAATATTTTTATTTTGCATATTTGATGCAACCATGCCTGTCTTCACTGTGTAGAGCAACACTGAAACTCAGTGAATTAATTACCGCAGAAAGCCTAATGATGTCACTCATCCTTCCTGTGACAACATTCAGTATGGCTGAAGAAAAGATAAAGGAAACAAACATGCTGTTTCTTCTTTCATGAAAAAGAGAAAATTATAGTGTGACACAATGTGTAAATAACAGAACCATTGGCTGTGTAAGTATTTCATTCAGGAACATAAAACAAGCTTCAGGAAGAGATACTTGTTCCTTATGTTTTAAACAGGCTTTTATGAATCTACATTTCATCTCTTCTGAAGGGTTAGTGAAACCCTCTCTATTTGAACTACGTGTTAAAAAGCTATGCTAGTCAGTCTAGGATACTTACAGCATAAAATTATTACTGTACCTTGGGCACACTATAGAGCTAGAATGCACCCACACAAATCCTTTTGCTGTTATGTGAGAACTGCACTTTAGGAAGTAGCACTCTGCTCATTGAAATTACCACAGTGTTACTTCTTATGCATCTTTTAGTTTTGATTCTTCATATTCAGAACCATAATTTGACAATTTGTTAGCATTTTTACCATTAATTTCCTCTATCAAGACATGGAAATCATCTTCCTTGAATAAACCTCTGCAATGCAAATTGAACTGCAATGGGAATATTAACCTTTGATGTAAAAATCAAGTGGTGTTGCAGGTACTACCACAGTACTGACAACCAGCAAAAAGCTGTAGCAGTATGACAGGTAGGATTAATTAAATCTAGCAGGCAACTGGAACCAGCATTTATTTACTAAGTAGATATAACAATACAGGCAATGTTATCGCTTATTATGAACAACACAAAGAAAAATATACTTTTTCAACCCTCCAGTTGATGTGTGAGATTCTGCGTACTCTCTCAAAAATTTGTAGATTTCAAATGTTTTTGATGACTCCTGCCTCACAGGAAGAGTTGTATGTTCTCTAAGAACACAATTAGGAGAGGCAAGTATCCACATTTCTCTGTCAGACCACCTTCAAGTGCTCTACTAGCAGATTTAGTAAGGGCTGCCAACTCTGTCAGCAGCTTGAGATGAGCAGAGACGATTGTCCTGATGGTGCATGGCAGGACAGCTCAGTGGCTCCCGAGTCATTCATCCGCTGCCCAGCAGAGCCGAGCGGAGCACAGGCCCACACTAAAGGGTTGGGCAGAGTTGGGCTCACAGGTGAGAGTACCGCAGGAACTGACGGGACATTTTGCCATGTATAACACCTTGTTGTAGTCAGTATCTTTAGCTTACTCTTTACCATGCCTGAATTGGGAGGGCTTTAACCCCCAGATTCTCAGCTTTAGACCAATGAAACCCTCTGTACAGGCAGGGCTTTGTTATTTCCAGTCAAAACTAATGGAAAACAAAAATCTATTGGCATGGGGCAAATGAATCCAAATGGTTGAAAACGTGGGATTGTGCTACTAATGAGAACAAGACAGTTGGCATTTTTCCCCAGCTCTGTGGACTTCATTAGGAAACAAACTTCTCCCAAGATAAGGTAGGTTGTGCAAGTTCTGGCAGGTGGGTATTGAGCTGAAGAAACTTATTTACCTCATGTACTATGGCATTGCCAGATAGCCTTGGTTCTTATGCCCATGAGACCACCAGCGCCCAAGCCATAGCCACTTGCTGGCAGCTCAGAGGGCCCTGTTGCTTCCCTGCTCAGAGTGTGAATATAGCCCAAAGCGGCCTGTGATAGAGACAAACCCAGGAGCTGCTGGGAAGAACAATACTGCAAATCCCTGCAAAAGCACTGGCAAGTCCAGGTTGCCCTGAATCTACCACTAATTCCAGTCGTCAGTGACATGTCAGACTCAACACTGCTCTTCTGTTAGCTGTTTCTGGTTCCCTGGGGTTTGACATCAAGTGAAGGTTGCTGGGGCTCTGACTTGCCATGTCTGCAGGGAAGAATTTGGTGAAGAAGCCTTTTTATTTTATCTGTTGTGTCTGTACTGCCTGAATTCTCAAGGCATCTGAATTCATCTACAGTGAGGTGATTCCACTGTAAATTAATTTGAGGTTGAGAATCTATTTTTGAAGGAAAATGCTAAAATACCTGTCCTGACACAGAGAAATCAGGTCTTTGAAGTATGTGAGTGGCAGTACTATGGGATAAGGCTTTTGCTGAGTGCAGGATTTATTTCGGCAATGCTTGGTACACTAAGTCCTGTATCACAGATTCAGCCTCACCTTTCTTTGTGTTTTTCTTTCTCTTGTCCTTCCAAGGACAGCTGACTGATTTAGCAGGAATGTCAGATGGGTCAACTAGGAAACAAACAGCCTGGTAAAAGCTGAACAAGAAATGTGGAGTGAAGGGAAGCACTGAATGTTTATCTCGGTGTTGGCTCTGGGATGGTTCCAGATGTCAGTGCTGTGTCAGTGGTGGAGACAGCAGACACACTGGCCACCACTCTGAGTTGCTCCTTTAGGATTGTCTTCCATTTCCAGCCCAGTAAACTGATAGCCTAAAAATATCATAGGAAAGAGTTTGGGTTTCTCAAAATATTTTCTGAATTAATTTCATAAAATGCTGCAGGTAGCATGGTCTGGTGTTCCCTAATATCTCCTATAATATCCCTAATATACATAGGAGGAGTGTGGAGTGGATCTGTGCGTGTAACATAGAGGGTTTTTCCCCAAGATGCTGCTGTTAACACTCAAGATTGTGGCTATTGAAAATGAACTGTGTTTCTGGCAGATCCAAGGAAAGTTGGTCCTATTTAGCTTACATTTATTCAACTCTCTGTAAACTGGACCTTTTCACTTTATTGTCCTTTAAAGGCAGCTATGAATTTCTCCTCTCTTAGGGCTTTCTTCTGTCACTGCTATAAAATATGAAAGTTGTTCATGCAAAATCAATAGCAAATTCCCTGGTGAACTTTGGGTAGTCTCACACATGTTGTAAAGTCAAATCTCCGCCCGAGAGAGCTACTTTGGTGATTTTGTTCTGTTTTATCCTGAGAGAAGTGAAAGGATATGAGGACTAAATGGGACTTTTTGTTGATTATCACCACAGCTGGAGCAGAGGCTTTCCCTTGGAGGACAACTTCCCAACATCAGGCTCAGCTCTTAATGCTGAGGCGCTGCTCCAGCAGCAAATGTTCTTCCACAACGCTGGGGCCTTTCCCACATAGCCTCTCATGTCCTCTCACCCTTGCCATCCCCCAGGGTCAGAGCTGTCACAAATTTTGCCGTAGCTGGGGGTTGATACACTCGTTAACTGATTTGAAAACTGAAGCCAAGGTATCTTCTTGAATGTTGACCAAGACTGGAGCCAGGTTGGGCAGCTCACAACAGCCACAGGAGAGCAGCCAGCCAGGCTCCCAGCTTGAGGCAGCCTGTGGTGCAGCTTTGGCTTCAGGAAATTACTCTGCGCCACCATGGAGCAGACAAATGCCATGGCCACATGCTTGTCAAGATTACCAGCAAAGAGGAGATTCAAGAAAAGGCACTTTATTTTAAAGTTGTTCAACCTCATCACCCACTCACTGTGCAGAATCAGACAGAAACCCATGGTATTGCACCTGTTGTCCAAAGGAGGGTTTGATGTCCTTGGCAGAATCTTGGAAAAGACCTTTGGTCTACAAAGACATCTCTTTCTGACCAGCATCACCTGAAACTTGCCTGGGCTCAGCTTCAGCCAATTGCTCCTTTTCCATTTTTATAGATGCAGTGGCATCACATGATCTCTCTACACCTCTATATTTCTAGATCTATATTCTCTATGTCTCTAAGTCTCTATATTTATATAATCACCAGATTTTTAAAGACTATACACACACACACACAAACACACACACACATATATATCATCCCCATCATCTCTAAGTGCTACCTCGTGTTGTCATTTCCTAAGGGGTTCCTGTAGTTTTTGATGGGGAGACAGGATACCATGAATATTTTTAGGACTTTAAATCTAAGTATGGCAGTTTTTCACTGGCTTTTTTGCCTCAAAGGATCTGTACCAGAGCGTATAGCTCAAATGATTTTCTCTAAGCCTTACAGGGGTGCTAGGAGCAACATTAGACAGAATCTGTGTGGCACAGGATAAAACTGAATCAGGGATTTTTCTTTCTCACTGCTTCTCTATTATGTTAATATTTAACAATAATTCATCAATGAGCTTGCACAGACTGATATTTTCTTGGAAAGGTTATTGTTTTAAAATATCCTTTAGGAGCAGGGAATGATCATCATCTAACAAAAAGGGAGCAGTAGTACTTCAGAGAAGACAAGGGTCACCCCCATCACACAAGAAGAAACCACAGACAGCAGCAGTAAAAGGTTGTGTCTCAACCCTTAAACCCATTTTTCTCCCAAATTTGTGAGGTTTGCAGGTTTAAGTTGTGAAAGATGTCCAAACTTCTGTGAAAGCATAGCATAAATGAGAAACTCCCTGCTCCACCTGTGCATCTCACAACAGAGCTTCCCCAAGAAGGGTCCTTATCAGCCCATGTAACCAGAGTAAAAGAAGGTAAGAACAATCCAGCACCCAGTAGTCTCCAGCTGCAAATTACATTGTGCACAGATTCAGCCAAATGACTTTTACAGAATTTCAATTAAGGGATGTGGTACCTTACTAAACTGTAAGCTAGATTTTTGGTCATAGAAATAATATTTATTCAATCAGTTATTCTTTGCTTTCAAAATGCAGCAGTCCATTATTTTTCTGTGTTGGACAACTCTATTTCAATTTAAAATTATGCAAAATATTATAAAAGCATCAATCTCTAGTCTTTTGTGGTATATGGGAATTATCACCAACTTCTCAGCATGAACTTGAGCACTTTTCTCAAGAAATTTGGAAAATTAAAGCAACTGGATTTTAGCACCTCATGATGTAGGAATATGCTTGGGTTTTAGCAAGTGTATGCCTTCAGCTGATTTTATTTTCAACTATTTTTATCTTCAACTAATTTTGTTTTCTATCTCACGTTTAGAGTGAAACATATGAGAATAGAAACTTCAGTGTATGTGACTAGAATTTCTTCTAGTCATAGCAGATGTAAAAACCTAGCAAGTCTAATAGAGAGCCAATGACCAGTACTCAAAGATGCCCAACACCCACAGCTCACCTAAGGAGGAAATAGCATCTAAACCAGTATTTGTGCCAAAAGAGTCTCGACGTTTCTCCAATGCTATTTGACTACACTTCAAACCAAAATGCCAGCTTGTAAGATCACCCTATATACCACAGTCCCTCTGTAGGAACTAGATCCTTTTGCTGTCTCCAGCACAAGCCTCTTTGAAGCAAAAGGATGATTTTTCCACTGCGTTTTGCATGTGACATCCACTTACTCTTTCACATATCCATGTCTGTTGTGACTCTGAATTATTCAAATGTCTGCTTATGGTTTGGTTGGTTAGAAACCAATTTACTACAGAGAACACATATATCCGCACAGTCCTGCCTATGTTTGTTATCCTCCTGAAGCCCCTCAGTAGGAGCAACTTTTCCTTTCCCTGCTTTGAGAACACAAGTCAGGTCATGAAGGCTGCACACACTGGCTTTGCACCAGCCTGTGGCAACATGCAGCCACTGGTGACTTCCTACTGCCCCACTTCCTGCAGGGCACATCTTTTGGCTCACTGCTGCCTTTTGATCTCCAGCTTGGAAAAACAAACTGTAGTGGAACCGAGTGCAAAGTATGGATTTTGCACAGCTCTAACCTAAGCTATTATGTCTGAGCACTTTTAGAGAAGTTCCTTACCAAGACGTTGTGCTCCTTGCTTGTGCAGTGACCTTATGTCATCCTACTCTAAAGCTGAGGAACACCAAAATAAGCATCCACATATCTACAGTGTACTCATTAATATCCTGTAGATCTATTTCAGATTATAAATTACATGTGCTATGCTAGGAGACAAATTTCAAATGCAGAGCACACACAGAGCCCCTAGCTCTATAAACTGATTTTTACCATGGCCTAGGAAGTATCCTAATAATAAAATAGAGAAAGTTAAAGAAAGAAGGTCAACATTATGAAAAGGATACATTAATAGAGGAATGCAAATGCTGTGCACCAAAATCTATGTGAAATATTGATGAGATTCTAGAATAGCTCCATTTAATATAATGCTGTTCAGACAAACACAGTGGTCCAGGTACTCAAGGTATTTAAAACACAGAAATGCTCTCAAGACCCTGTTCTAATGGCTACACGTGTCAGAGCTGAGCAAGACAGTCCAGGCAGGCAGCTGAGACCCACGACTGAGGGGGATACAGGGCATTGCTGTGAAAGTATATGAATATGTAGCTAAAGCTTAACATCTTACTCCATGTAACATTTCCTCTAAAACCCACCTCTTTTTCCAGGCCACCCAGCCTGTATTTGTGCTTGGGATAAATGAACAGAGGCATAAAAAAAATGCATGACTGCAAAGAGACTTTAAATAGGGGAAATCCTTTATGTGACTACACCAGACCCTTGCACTCTGACCTCGCTCTGATCTCTCCAGGTACACCCAGACAGGCTGGTGTGGCTGTGCCCGTGGTCTGGTGGGCAAGGGAGCCTGGATGGCACAGAGTTCCAGGGGCAGCTTAGTGCTGTCACCTGTGCATCGCAACAACGTGAGGCAGAAGGCAGAAAACACTACACCCTGCTAGGGAAACTTGGTTAGGTTAAAGCAATTACTTACACTGAAATTAGGCCAGAGAATTTAGCCTAATTGCACTTACCATAAATTTCATGGCATTTCAAATACCTGACTATTTAAAATGTCTTGAGATTTGTGCTGATCAGAGCTGGCTAGAAATCCAATGCTACATTTTTACCGATTCCTGAATTATTACTGTTGTTCTTAATTACTCAGAGGTATATAGCACTTGATCAGTGCTTCTATTACATAAAGACATGAGCTGTTGTTCCAAGGGTCAGCAGTATCTAAACACCTGGCACTGTCTGGTGGCAGAGGACAGGGCATCAAGGCCAGCCACAAGGCTGTGGAGAGGATCCACCTGGTGATGCCTCGGCACCTTCTGGCTGCAGAGCACCTTAAAGACTTACCTGTGAGATGGGATCCACCTCATTCAACACTGTCGGCCAGGTACCCAGCCCAAACCTGTCTCCCTGCAGTTAATAAAGAAGGAGAGACATTCAGAGGGCAATTTATTTCATCTGTTTCGAATGTTATTTCCAGAAAACAAGTCATTTCCCAAAAGACCATTGCTTTCCTCACTGACCACAGGAGGAGCCTAAGGGGCCATCCATCCACATTCTGTGCCTTCAGAAGTACTAAAGAAACCTGCAAGCAACAATAGAAAGGTCCGTTACTAAAGAAAATTATTAGATTTCTTCAAATCCAGCCGAGATCTTATAAACTTGATTCACACATGAAGCCAGAGCCTATATATAGCCCATAGCTTTTGGATCCTCAGTTGAAACAGAGTAAAATTGCAAAAGAAGGGAACTGAAAGACAACATTTTGTAATGGTAAAGTGTCAGTATTAGACAGTATTAGACACTGTAGAAATGTTGGCACAGCCTGGCAGCCTAATTTTCTATATGCCATGTAATTACATGAATGGATCTTTTTGTAACTCACACCTGCTGAGAGATATAAATGTACCTGTGTGGAATTGGTGATGTCTGTAGTTTTGCTCATGTCCTTTGGTTTCCTGGTACCTTGAAGACATCACACTGATAATATGCCCCATTAGATGCATACCACATTCTGCAATGAACTAAATCATACTCATTTTATTTAGACAGAATCATGAGGATATACTATTTTTGTCTGAATAAATACATAACAAATGCATGCACTGCACAGTTTTGATGACTGGGACCTTAAAGAGGCGTGTTACTGACTGTAACACTTCAATTGTGCTTTTCTTTGTTTTCCATGTTAAGTGTTTCAAAAATGACATCCTAATCAGAGAATATACCTCCTCCAGAGACTCCCTGAGCAAGCTGTGGCACACCTCATTTGCACAGAACTGCACACGTACATCTGAAAATTCAAACATGCTCCCTTTGTCCAGACTAGAACTGAACTACTGAAAAATGTGTCCTGTTAATCTTTTGCAAATCATCACTAATCTTCTTCCCACTGTTTTTGAATACACTCTCCTTTGGATTCCTCTGTTGTTAACTATTTGATCAAGAAAATGTAATTCTGTCTGGTCATCACAGCTCCCACTTTGTACTTCAAAGAAATGCCTGCATATTTCTCAGGAAAATTATTTTCCACTATTTCACACAGAGCTTTATTTTTCTTTAAAGAGTGGGTGAATAGAATGTTCTGTACCAGTATGTAAAAGCCATAGACTGCAAAGATTTCCTTGCTGCTTTAGCAAAGAATAAAAATGTTTATTAAGGAGTCTGTTTTCCACATTTTCCTGAGATAAGAATACAGATTATCAAACGGTTGTTTCAAAATAACTAGATAAAAACCTAGTCTTACTCTTTTTTCCTTTGTAAAAATAATACATATATAATACAAACTAATACAAGTACATGAATAATACAAAAATAATACATGTTCACATCTAAAAAATTCTAGGACATTAAATTTGAAAGTGCTATTCCTTTTTCTTTTAAGAAATCTGGTATTATTTTTGCTTATGAGACACTATACCTATGGATTTTTAAGAAACAGAAACTAGTCTCTGTGTGATGTTTGAGAGAATGAATTATTTCTTCATAGCATTCATTGACAGTGGAGCAAATTGCAACAATAGACAGGTAGGAGCAGCCTCACATTCACAAATCCTGGTCCCCATGGGATACATGAGTATCTGTTGGAAGGACAACACAGCAGGGCACAGGCAATCCATGAAGTTCCTGCAATGCACTAATGATAACTTCCTACTCCAAGTGACAGAGGAGCCATTGAGGAGAGGTGCTGTGCTGTGCTGAACCTTGCTCTCACAAATGAGGGGTTGGTGAGGAATGTGAGGCTCAGTGGAAACCTGGGCTGCAGTGACCGTGGAATGGTGGAGTTTGAGATCCTTAGGGCAGTGAGGAGGGGGCACAGACAGCTCAGTGCCCAGGACTTCAGGAGAGCAGACTTTGGCCTCTTCAGGGATCTGCTTGGTAGAGTACCAATCCTGAAGGGAAGAGGAGCCCTAGGAAGCTGGCTAATGTTCAAAGAGCACCTCTTCCAAGCTCAGGAGCAATGCATCCCAACAAAGAGGAAGACAGGCCAAAATGCCAGGAGGCCTGTGTGGATGAACAAGGAACTCCTGGACAAACTCAAACACAGAAACGAAGCCTACAGAGGATGGAAGCAAGGAGAGGTAGCACAGGAGGAATACAGAGAAATTCTCCAAGCAGACAGGGATCAGGTTAGGAAAGCTAAAGCCCTGATGGAATTAAATCTGTCCAGGGATGTTGAGGACAAAAAGAGAAGTTTCTATAGGTACATCAGTGATAAAAAGAAGACTATGGAATGTGAGCCCTCTCTGGAAGGAAACAGGAGACCTGGTTACCTGGGATGTGGAGAAGGCTGAGGTGCTCAATGACTTTTTTGCCTCATTCCTCACCAGCAAGTTCTCCAGCCACACCACCTATGTCATAGATGGCAAAGGCAGGGATTGGGAGGATGGAAAATCACCCACCACAGGAGAAGATCAGGTTTGAGACCGTCACAGGAAGCTGAAGGTGCATGAGTCCGTGGGACATGATGAAAAATATCTGTGGGCAGAAAACTGGTGGATGAAGTTGCTAAGGCACTGTCCATCATATTTGAGAAGTCATGGCAGTTCAGTGAAGCTCCCACTGACCAGAAAAGGGGAAAAATCATCCCCATTTTTAAAAAGAGGAAAAAGGAAGACCTAGGTAACTACAGGCTACTCAGTCTTACCTTTGTGCCTGGCAAGTTCATAAAGCTAATCCTCCTGGAAGCTGTGCTAAGGCACACAGAAAATGAGGAGGTGCTTGGTGAAAGCCAACATGGCTTCACTAAGGGCGAATTGTGCCTGACAAATTTGGTGGCTGTCTGTGATGGAGTTACAGAGATGGCGGATGAGGGAAGAGCAGCTGCTGTCACCTACCCGGATTTGTGCAAAGCACTTGACACTGCCACGCATGACATCCTTGTTTCTAAACTGGAGAGACATGGATATGACAGGCTATCCACTCAGTGGATAAGGAACTGGCTGGATGGCCACACTCAAAGGGTTGTGATCAGTGGTTCAACATCCAAGTGGAGACCAGTGATGAGTGGTGTTCCTCACGGGAACACCAGATACTGGGACCCGTTTAACATCTTTGTCAGTGACATGGACAGTGGGATTGAGCGCACTTGCAGCCCAGAAAGCCAAACGTGTCTTGGGCTGCATCAAAAAGCAGCAGGGGCAGTGGGGCGAGGGGGGAGATTCTGCCCCTCAGCTCTCATGAGACCCCACCCCACAGCAGAGTACAGTATCCAGCTCCAGGGCTCCCAAAATAAGAAGGACATGGACCTGCTGGAACAAGTCCAGAGAAAGCCACAAAGATGATCAGAGGGCTGGAGAACCTCTCCTATGGAAAAAGGCTGCAAGGGTTGGAGGTAAAGGCTCCAGGAGACCCTACAGCACCTCCCAGAACCTAAAGGTTTACAGGAAAGCTGGAGAGGGACTTTTCACAGGACATGTAAGGATAGAACAAGGGAGAATGTCTTACTGAAAGAGGTTTAAATTACATATAAGGAAAAAGTTATTTACTGTGAGAATACTTGTGGATGCCCCATCCCTGGAATTGTTCATGGCCAGGTTGGATGCGGCTTTGAGCAACATGGTCTACTGGAAGGTGTCCCTGCCCATGGCTGGGCAGTTGGAACTGGATGCTCTTTAAGGTCTCTTCCAGCACAAACCATTCTCTGATTCTATAAGTTCTGAATTGCTTCTTGGGTTCTTTGGCAAAAAAATATACTCTAAGATGAAGTATCAGTGTATTACATGACAGACAAGTATCAGAATGTAAAGTATGCAGTCTATTCTTAAGAAACAGAGACAGCAATCCAGCAGTGCAGATACTTGCGCTCCAAGTCCCATATGTGAATATTTCTTGTGCTTTACAACAAGTGCAAGTGTGTTTTTCCACACTGGGGCCATAACCTCTGCTCATTCCCATTGCAGGAGAGTTGCTACTGCTCCCTGCCCTGTGCTTCTGCACAAGGCTTTGTGCCAGGTGTTGCACATTCATGTCTTTCAAGTTCTGAAGATAAGAGGTTAACAAAAATTAAATTGTTCAAATTAAGTCAGAGAGGAATGAGAGAAAATTGTTATTTGAAGCTGACAGACAGTGCAGCTGCAATTTGGAAATGAAATGCAAGTCTAAATAGGAGCAATGAGGGAAGAACACAGGTGTGTTGCATGTTACCTAGCAATGAAAGGTATCTCTGTGATATGAGAATTGAGAATTGACTTGGAAAGGGCAAAACTATCTAGACAGGCATGCACTGAACAGTAGCATAAATTTCGTAACTTTTCATCACAAATAATCCTGAAGTTCTTTGTACCTTTAACTGATGAAAATTGGACATCTCAGAGCTGGAATCGCTCCATGACAGAACAGTTTAATACAAGTCTATGCAATAGCATTCCATTTTTGGAAAGATAGAAGCTTGGGGTGAAATCCAGCTTCTAGTGAAAACAGGTCTTTCAGCATTGCCTTTGGGCTTAAATCACTCCAGGGATTTGATGTTACATTTGTAGGACCATAGCCACAGCTGGGCAGCAGCCCCTGGATCTGCAGGAGTGTGCTGAGCAGCAGGAGATGGGGAGCAGATCCAGGCAGCTGGGGCTGCACCATCACCCATTTGCAGCCTCAGTGCAGGACAGCCTGTCCTGGGCTAGACTGCCCTAAATGAGCTTCTCTTGTCCCTTTGCGAGGTGCAATAAGTGAGGGTACCCCTGGGTGTGCTGCACCCAAAGCAGCAGCCTATAGTTTGCTCCCAAGGTTTCTGCTCTCTCTGATTGTCTCCTCTCAGGGAACTCATTAAAGCCAACTTAAAGCATGTGGAGGCTCTGGAGAAGGGACCACATCAGGCTAATGAAATGGAAGTGCTGGATTACATTATCCCCAAATTTGCCAGCAGTAAGGCAAATCTGGCTCCTCAGGGGCATCTAGGGAAGGACAGATACTGTCTTTGGAGATTTCACTGCCATGAGTCGAACGGTTCATTAATCTTACCACGGAGTCTTCTTCAGCAGATCTGTGACATGCAAAGTGGTATTGAAAAGGTCATGCTGTTTAATGTAGGATAAATAAAAGTGATCTTATTTTAGCAAGATTCCATCATATTTCAGTGTTTTTAAGGCAAAGACTGTGTTGAATGCCAGCATCTTTAGTAAACAGGTTTTTTTATTGTTTTCTATAACCCATAGAGAGTAAAAAGTGACCTGACTTGAAGGAAAAGTACCAATAATACGTCAAAATATTATTAACATCTTTCTCCAATTTACCAGGTTTTCCTAATCCAAGTGACTGAGTAAATAAAAACCATAGTGAAGTAATCAATAAGAAGGAGCTTGGTGATATGAAGTCTAAAACAGAGGAAAAGTACTCAAAGTGAAGAAGCCTTCCTCTTCCCCAGTACTCACTTCAGTGACCTCCTTAATCACTTAATCTGTAAAAGATGAAAAGGGCAAACAAAGGCTATGTGGTTTACCTGTATGTAACATGAATAATGGCAATTAATTTTAAGAAATCAAGAATAATGCTCACCACAGCAGGTCAGAAAATGTTCAGCTAAAAGTTTCATGAGAACTGATTTCTCTCAAAATACACCAAAAGAAAAGTAAATAATGTATGTGGAAAATCAGGTAGTGCAAGAAGCAAAAGAACATTAAAGAAAAAAATCCGGACTCTACTACTTTGAGTATGTTTCCCTTCCACAAGCATACAAATAACACCAGTAACCACAGACTTCCCAGATCTGCCATGCATAGATCAGTTTATGTTTTGTCCACGTGAGTAAACCTCACAATAAGATGGATAGGCAGGGTAGCAGTGTGCCTTGTAGCAACCAGCAGCAACTCAGCTTTCCCGGAATGTATCTGTGAGAGTCTGACATCTGATGGGTAGGGGCCGGGAGATGGTGGGAACAGAATGAAAAGGAGACAAGCAAAGAGAAAATATATAGCTGTGGGAGATATGGCAAACATCTAAACCTAGTGAAGCTTGATATATGCATTAGTTTCCTCTTGTAATGTCAACCTAAAAAAATGTTTCCCATATTTTAAAATTTAAGGCTGTTCCTACAGTAACATTATTTAATTGGTAAAAGGGTGTTCTTCTGCTTTCTACCAAAAACGTGTTATGGGCTTTATCCTCAGGAGATGTGCTCAGTTATTCATTCTCTTATTGAAATGCTTGCTCTCATGTTTAGTCAATATGACATTAAAAAACACATTCAAATGTTGCTGGTGTTTAGTTTAGGATAGTTTTCAAAAAGGTCAGTATTCAAAAAGTGGCAACAGTATGCATTGTTTCATCTGGAAATATTGGGAAATGTGGGTACTGTAAAATTTGGCCATTTCCAGAAAAGTAAGTTTTCTGGCACGAACACTTAAATACAAAAACTTTAAGCAGTTTGTTTTGTAGAAGTTATAACAACTTGAGAGTTCAAAGAAACTAAATATTCTACATACTATATATCATATTTAAGCAAAATTTCAAAATTAACAAAAATGCATGGTCAGTGTTCCATTCTACAAATCTCTTATTTTTTTCTTTTTCTCGCACTTCCTGTCCTCTGTGTCACTGCAGTAAGTGAAAAGATCAAAATTAAAAGTGGAGGAGGAGGAAGACTTTTCCTTACTTCCCACTGGAAAAAAGTAAACTTCTCACCAGAAAAGAAGTTAGCTGCTATTTTAGGTTTTTAGTATATTCTTGTTAGTGATAGAAAAATAATATATTTGAAGATTTAAAATGTTGTATTTATTTATTCAAGGAGTCCTACTTTTCACTCCCATTTTCATCTGGGGTGGTGAGGTGGGGAAAATAAGGGAACATAAGGATTTGCCATTATTTCAACACAAAAATATCAAGCATTATAAAAATATCCTCCTGATTTTTTTGGAAGTGGTATTTCCCCACAGTATCCTGATAATGCAATCTTTTTGAAATATTCTTGTTTAAGAGGTCAGACCTTTCAGCTTACACTTTAAACAATTTTAGCTTTCACACATACATAACACTCACCGAATTGCCACACTTCATAATTGCATCCACAGAAGGCTCCAGGGACCTGAGATGAGATTAAGATGCAAGTTAAACACTTAAGAACAGCACTGTGGTCCTGCAGTTCCTGGGCAGCCACTGCCCAGCCGGGGGGCTCCCACCACTGGACTTTTTCCTGAGCAGCCCCTGGGCGAGGCAGGGGGATCGTGTCACTGTGTCTGTACCGTCACTGTGTCTGTACCATCACTGTGTCTGTACCGTGTCACTGTGTCTGCACCTGCAGAGCACCTCCACAGCGAGGGCTGCAAGCTGGGGCACCCACCCAGGCTCAAACCAGCTCAGGTTCATCAAGCACATGGCTCCTGCCTGAAGGGAGATCCATGCCACGCTGTGCTTCTGGTCAAAACCCAAAGCCCTGAGGTTAGATATACCCAGGGGCCTGGGTCTGAAGTGATTTTTGGTGGGGATTTAATCTGGTCTCGAGCAGGATCTTGTCCCCAAGTGAGTGCTGGAGCATTTATGCTGGAAATCCCTTCCTCTTCACCTGCCTCAGCTTCAGAGGAAACAAAAGGCCCAAACCCAAACATCAATTAATAGAGCCGGCCCCCATAACCTAATGAACTGTGTGCTCTGGGTGAGCAGCCTCAGCAGAGAAAGAAATGGAGTGTGCCCCCACTCCCTAAATAAGATTTTTAATAATATAAAAGGCCTCTGTTAGACATACATTAAAAAGCATGAAGAACTGCCTCCACCACAAACACAAAGCAGTGTGAATTATTTTATGAGCTCAGTCAATTTTAGATCAGTGTAAAAATAAAGCTTTATTCTTGGTGAACGGAGCAGCATAAATAACCAAAGTAATTCTTCAGGGATAAGTCTGAAAGATGCAAGCAAAAGAAGCCTGAGAAAAGAAAAGCTACACAAAACCAGAGTTTGTCTTTTCAACATCACCTGTATTTACAGTATTTAGAATAGAGAAATAAATATAGCTATGGTGCACCAGGCAAAAAGACACTTTGAAGAAACTTTCTGCATGAGAACTTTCAATGATTAGTGAACAAATATTAGAGGGGATATTTCAGTCTTAACTCCGATCCTCAAAGAAATTAAATCCTTTCAACAAATATCCTCAACACCTTTCCATAAATTTGATATAAACGTCGCACCTCTCCTGAGACTTATGAGGACATTGGAGAACTTTCTCCTTGTCTCTATAGTGCTAAAACCTCTTCTTTCCAAGATGTGCTGGAAATTGATTTCTTCCATAGATTTTGTTTCCATGCACTTCATTCAGTACAGGGAGTCAGCGACCTGCTTCAACAGCAGGACTCAAACTGTGTGCCCACACAGACCTGCAGCACAGCATTGCTGTGGTCAGCGTCTGGCCATGAGTTTTGTGTGGGTTTTGCCAAGCCTCAGCACTGAAGCCTGTCCAGCTTGCTCTGTCTGACCTGCCCTCAGTTTCACTTTAACTTGCTTTAGCTGTAACTGCAGTTTTCCTTCTGCCCAGGTGCCTGTGGCTATTTTGGTTTGTTTACATACATACCAGCTGTATGGTACTGCTGTGGTGTTGTGACTGCACGGGAGTGATGTAGCAGGAGAAATTCCACCTTGGTGAGACAGCAGTGGCTCTGGGATGTGCAGATCCCGGGTGTGGTGTAGGGCAGTACCAGCACTGGGTTACAGGAGATGGGGAACAGGTTTGGCGCTGGAGATCCCAGAGCTATAAACAACTCACCAGTGTCAGATAACGAAATACAGACCTGAGGCTGGACAAAACCGGTTCTAGGGCAGCAAGTAGAATAAAGAAACAGTATCTAGCATATGTATAAGGCTCTGTCCTTAGCAAATTCGGAACTGATGTAGAGTTCAGACCATTTTAGAAAGAGCAAAGATATAAAAGCATGTTAGCTGATGTGCAAAAATGCACCCAAATAGATCCTAGAGAGAGGAAAAAGAAACTAGCAACATGAACATCAAATTCCTCCTGGTTAAGGACTACAGATGCCAGCAACAATCCATAGTCCTGCCAACTCCAACACCTGAGCAAAAGCAGCCGCCCACAGACCTGAAAGAGCTGGGGAAGAGGGAGCATTTCACCAGGAGAAGAGACAGAAATTAAGGACTCGCAGTTCGAGCTGTATTATTATTACTACTACAGTTGCAACTTTTTCTGCATAGACATAGTCTTTCTTTTCTGTAATAGTTATATGTAGAGTAGTAATGACTTTCAGATTAGACTCCTAAGGTTTCAATTACACTAACAATAAATTTCTGTGTTTACATGTAAGTTGTTTCTACTTTGCCCATAAAACAAGATATTGAGCATAACAAGTAGCTTCACTAGATCTAAGTCATAAAAATATTACTTGTTAGCAGTACTGAAACAGAATCTCTTCCTCAGTGGTTTAACATGACAGACTAAACACACTCAAAACTTTTGACTTAACACAGCTTGAACTGAAGATTCATTGGCATTTGCCAAAATGAAAGGATACCAAGAGGTCAGATTTTCAGGTGGCATAAACTGGTTTTGGTTTTCAGTTGGTTGTGTGGGAAAGCCTCATTTCAGGCTCTGTTTCTGGGGCACGTGGCTTCCTTGAAAACCTGAAGTCTGGCACCATAGTAACAACTACTCTGAGGGTAAAATCTTGCTCCATCTGAAGTCAGTGGGAATTTTGCCACTCACTCATTCCTACTTGAGGTTTCACCCAAAGGAATTTCACCCAAAAGCAAACTCTTCACTCAAAGAAGTCCAGGAGGAAGGAGATCAGAATGGATCACAGTCATCTGCTCCAGTTTGAGTTCACTGTTGGGACATCATTACCTTGCCTTGTGCACTGCTGGAAGTGAAAGCATGTACATATCCATGAAAATATTATGGTAACACACAGTAATCTGGAGCTGTTGTCTGTGGGATTATCCAGATGTGGTTCAGAGACACATGTGGGTGCATTAGATCAGCTGATGCTAATTATAAACAGAAAAAAACCTCAACAAAACAAAAACTTATCCCAAGCAACAAAACCCCCAACCAACAAAAACAAGACAACAAAAAATCGACAAGAAGAACATATCATCACATGCACCTGTTATTAAGAAAATGCAAGATTATTAGAGTTATGACTAACCAGAATGCCTGGAAGAGATTTACCACAACAGAAAACAATTAATTAGGTATGGATGTATACCTATACATCTTATTAATTTCCTTTAGATTCTGTGAGTAACTTTTAATTAAGCTTCAGGTTAAAATGTGTTTATGTGAGTACATATATATATGAGGACACTTTATAATGTTGACCATAAACATAATATTTTAGTTCCCATACAAAATATATCAGGAAGGTTGCTGGCCTATTTCAGTCAAGTTACATCATGTAAAGATGTAAGTCTGTAAACCAAGACTGAAGGGAGTATGGATGACCTCTTCAAACTGGGTACACTTCATACACCCGAGGAAAGTTCTCCTGCTGTCCTTGAGACAACCAGTGGTTTTGGATGGCTTCTTGCCAAAGTAGGTGGCTTCATGCAGTGCTCTTCCGACTTCTGCTCAAGCACACACTTGCCCAGCATTGCTTTTGTTGCTTTCTCACATTGGCCTCTGGGTCTGTGCACATAGAGTATGGGCTTCATTTACTCAATCTTAGATTTTCCGAGAAATTAAATGTCTGGGTCTGAATTATCCACTATTGGATTATTTTATAGTCTGTTGAGAGACACAGTTATTTCCAGAGGGCAATTCCTCTTCCTCTGAGATAGATCTTTAAGACAAATCATCCTCTAGAAATGCCTTCTTCTCTTAACTGGGCTTTGAAGGTGACCAGCTCAGACTGAGAGGTCTAAAGTTTGCTTACTTAAAGTTAAGCAAGATGCATCCCTCCCAGAGACCGCAGTGGAGGCACGCAGTGTTTATCAGTTCCTGCCCGTACCTAATCGGAGTGCCATCAAACAATATCACGTGCTATGTGTGACTCAAGATTGATGATTGCTGTCAATTGGAACATTTTGTATTTTGTATCTATAAAGTTTTAAATTTTATAGACTGATTGCTGAAGTCAGATAATGACCTCAGAAATGAAACTTTTTTTTTTAACAGAGGATTCATGGTCTGAATGATTTTTCATTGCCAATTTCAAATTTTCTATGAAATTTTTAAATTTTTAAAAACATTTTTCTGTGATAATTATAAGAAATTAAATTCTAAGCAAGGTATATATTATGTTAGAACCATTTCACACATAATATAAAAAATCACTCAAGCATCTGAGCCATTCAGAGGAAAAGAGATCCCTATGATCAATTAGAATTTAAAAACATTATTCTAATGATTTTTTAATTGCCTTTTTGTTTTTAAATGAACATATGGATGCTTTCATACTCTAAATTCCCCCTAATTAACTGTACTAAAGTAAGCATAGAAGAGACTCAAACCTTCACAAACAGTTGCACTAATAATATTTTTTTAGCAGAACATTCATTTTTGACAAATTTACTATGAAGTCCGTTGCATCAGACACAAGATGACGTCCATTACTAAGCTAAATGTTATAAAATCATCTTTAAATGCAACAGTAAGCTTAACATAGTGGGAAAAGATAATCTCTGATTGGGAAGCTCATTTTTTGAAGTAATTGAGGACAGAGGAGCTGAGCTCTGGAGTAACCTCAGGACTACTGCTTCCCTGCCAGATGGAACATCTCAGGGATGACACATTTGTTCCTGAGGGGAAGGATGCTGGCCCCTTTGACAGCCTACCCACTCCACACCAACAGCATCAGCCTTGGAGGAGGTTATGGCTCCCATCCTCCCTCCAGAGGAAGGCTGGTGCAGCAGTAAATGGAGGAGAAAATCTCCAGGCTGTGTTTGTGCACAAGGAGCAGGCAGCAGACTGACAGGGGCTGGGCTGCTGTGGCTCCCCAGGTGGAGCAAGTGATCCCAGCAGGCACATGCACACAGATATATCACAGAATCATGGAATGGCTGGGTTGGAAGGGACCTTGAAGATCATCTCATTCCAACCCCCCTGCCACAGGCAGGGACACCTTCCACTAGACCAGGCTGCTCTCACACACATATATATAAACACAGACAGACACACAGATCTCATTTTTAATGCTGCATTTGCCTTTCCCAGAAGTGCATTTTGTTTCTTTCCTTGCTGTTGCTGCCCTTCAAAACCAATGTAATCAGGAATAGACCTTGGACTTCAGTGTGATCAAATGCAGACACTGCAAAACCAGGTGCCATGTGCACGTTGGGGCCACACGGTTCCTCTCGGTATCCAGTCATGTCTACAGGACGACTTGACAGTAGCAGGGAGTACAAGAATTTCAAAAGGTACAGTATCTGGTACCCAATCCAAAGATTATATCTGGAAGTGTACACAGGCATTTGTGAGTTTCATTAGCTCAAATCATCTCTGGTCTGGTCCCTCGGCTGTAAACTCACCTGCAGCTGGAGGGCATTAGTTGTGCCACTGGAGCCTGTCTTCTGGTGTATCTGATGTAAAAGAATTCCTTGGTTTTTTGTTCAAAGACCCAGCTTCCATCAGAGGCAAAGCACAGTAGACTGGGACAATTGATAAACTCACTTCAGCTGTGACAGAAACATGACTGTAGATGTACCTTCAATCAGAAGAAATGAAACCAGAAGTTGTCCTCTAATTTTAAAAAGAAGAGTGAGAGCGAGAGAGAGAGGTATAGAGAGCATGGCATTTGGCGTATAGGAGCATATTTCATGCATTCCTGATGTTAGATTTAGTCCAAAGAAAATATAAAATGTGTATAGTGTGTTGGACCTACCCCCACCGACACCTCACACTGCCTGCTGGCAGATGCTGTATGAGGCAGAGGCAGCCAAATCTGTCCCTCAGTGCTGTCCTCGAGGGTGTCCTGGATCCGAGCATCCTCAGAAGTATGCACACTTCTTGTTTTGGGGAAACCTAGAAGGTTCATGCCAAATTAGACTGCAACTGGACTAATGTGGATGATTAGAGGACAGAACCTGGAAATGAAGTGGGGAATTATTATTTGAGAGGATAGATGTACCTGATGGAGCCACTACTCTTTGGGGGGAAAAAAAAGTTACTTATTCACCAACAAACAAAAGCTCATTTCTGTTGGAGAGCTAGTCCTAGTATAGTATATATTTTTTTTTTCGCTTTTAAGGTAGAAGTACTTAATTTTGTGTATTTATTGAGCAATTATTACTGCAATTTTAGTGCAATTGCAGTTAGGGATGGGGTTTGTATTAGTTCACAAACAAGGAACGGTATTTGTAAAATAGCATAGTTTAAGCTTCCTGAACTAACTGAAAAATCGTAGACCAAGCCTATTATGAAGGCATGCAGGAAAGTTAATCAAATAAAGGTGGAATGTAAGTATGCCTAACCTGCAGGTTGATAAACGCCATATGGGTGCTCTTACAGAGGAATAAAATTGCTTTCATTTTCTGTAGCTTAATTCTGTTTAAATTGCTGCAAACTCCAGCCTCTTTATTCTGAGTGAAAACACGTGTCCCAGGAGTTCAACATGCTTGAACTTATGCCTGTTAACTTCACCACTTGATTATCCATAACTTTCCCAAGTCTCCCCACCCAAACTTGCTGTTAAAACAAGTTATTTTTCCTACTTATATACAAAGTGTGTAAGCAGGCATAGCAACATACTCCACACCAGCTGCACTTCAGCCATGTGGGGCCCTTTTAATGGGTGCTTTCGCCTACATTTGCAAGTTTTTTAAGAAGTTAAACTCCCAAAGGGAGACAGAAGGGGAACTAATGGAAAATCCTCAAAGAAATCTGGCCCCTTTCTATGCCCTTTTTCTGAATTTGTCCCAGAGGCACTGGACCCACTTCTTTCTCTTATATGAAAAAGATGCAAGAACGGCAATGCACATCCAAGAAGACCATGGCAGACTAAAGTTGCTATCAAGTCTAAGAAGAATGCTGCTTTCCAGTCCTCACCTCTACCAAATTCCTCAGGAACACAAGCTACAAGTTGTTCTGCACCTTACCTGCAAAATCTCCTTCACCATTCAGAGGAGAAGTATTTCTTGATATACTGTGCTTTAACTTTAATGTTTAGCATTGCATCATATTTCTTACCATTTAAAAATCTGGAGTGTAGTAAAAAGGAAAAACAAAGAAAGAAAACCAGAAGAGCAATAAACACAAGCTAATTCATGGCTGAGGTACCAGCGTTTTGCCCAAACTGTCTGGCACGTGTTTGATGTGCAGGATGACGAGAAAATTCTCATAACAACTATTTCATTTGTGTGCTCCTAAATAGGGCAAGAATATTCAGAGGATGTGCATCACCACTAAATAATTCACTCATTGCAGGTCTTGTTCTATGGAGCATGAAGGCAATACTGCCTTGATCTATATTGGTGCAGACTGACATCAGATGCAGCTCCCCACCTGTGGCAGGAGTGCCCTGGCATCACACAAACCACTTCCAAGGCCACAGCCAGGCCGCCTCCCTTTTCCTATATGGATGCTAATTTGAATTGCCCAGAAACAGCCTGTTCACAGGCCATTACCAGCAGCTGTTTACGAAGATAGCCACCCTGTGCCTCAGCTCAGGCCATCACTGCCTGCCTGCCCTGACTCGTCCCAGGCACCAGCACTGTGGACCCTATTTGCAGACACCTGGGCTTGAGAGATGAAGGCAGTGGGAAGGGTGGGCTGTGAAGCTGATGCCCCAGCGTGAGACTGTGTGGTGGGAGAAGATGTGAACAGCAGGGGTAGAGACAATATTCAGTGTCACCACCAGTGATGCCAGTCTGTTTTGGATGTGAGCAGTCCAATTGTACAACAATGATTTCAGCGTGCCTATGAGTAACTGCTTAGAAAATAATTTAGAAGTGAATTATAAAATCTATACCTCTTTATGACCCTGGGTAATAGACAGCTCCTTATTTTCATTGTTTTTAAAGAAAGTTTTACATTTTCTATGTAACCTAGAGGAGAAAAAATCCAAACCTACCTCCTTTGGATGAAAAAGTCTAAGCTCCATGGATACTGTTGCTATATACATCTTCATAACTCTGTAACTGGACTCTAGGTTCCCTATGAAAATAGATCTTGGATGAGAAATTCTGATTTTTTTGGAAGCTCTAGAATGATATTGAGAAAATTTTAGAATATTAGAATTACATCAAGAATTATAGAATCCAAGAATTATGTCAATAAAATCCCAGAGTGATTTACCTTTTGCTAAATGATACCCTAAATTTTAATACTAAACCTTGCATCTCCTGGTAAGTTTAGATTATTTAACATGAACATATAAAACATCTTAAACTATGCCAAGATTTTGTGGGTGACCTCAAATTCAACTTCTAAGGAGAAGCAAACATACAGGAAACTTATGCAAGAAAGCAAGCACACACTTTTGGAACACTCTATAACCAAGAGCCTATGAGAAAAGGCAAAAAATGTCAAAAAAAGGAGGCAGCTGAGACAAAGCATCAAGAGTTAAAAATATTTAGCATAATACTAAATATTTTAAAAAAGAGAGTTCAGAACTGTTGCCTATCTTACTTTGGTATTTTTAGATTTCATTACACTTCTGATGAGATGGAAACTTAAAAAATTTAAGATTACTTGAAAACATACTTACTAGCTACTTAACATATACTTGCTGCACACTCTAACTGATATACTGGGCATGCCAGGGGCAGCAGCCTCTCCTCCTCCCTCTCTGTCCACCAGTATGTCAGAGCATCGTCCTGTGGACACCAGCACTTTTTTGAGTTTCTCACTGTACCAAGCCTTGTGAGATAAAAATCTCAGGAGTGCCGTGGGACAGTCTTTTGGGAACATCTCTGGGAATTATGGGCTTTATTTCGGAAATATCCAAAAGGGAAATAGAGCCTTTAAGGCTATGAGGCTGCGAGGCTGAGAGCCAGGACTCTTGGACTGCCAGCTGTGCAAGTCCCATAGGCTGCTTAGCCTTTGCGTGCCAGATATTCGACCTCCACAAGAAGAGAAATATAAATATTTCAGGTGAATATCACACATTTCCTTGTTTTAATACTCGTACTGCTTGAGACCCCTGAGTGAGAGATGCTGTATAAATATGAAAGCAGTGACAAGTGGTTTTGTCAAGCACCAGGACAAATAGAGTGGAAAAGCTTTTAAAAGGCCAATCCCAAGTATGCGCATGTGAATGCATGCAGGAAAAGAAAACCTCACCTTGCTCAAGACATCCACGCACTTCTTGAGAGTTGATGTAAATAAATGGAATTGCCTATATGAATATCATGAAGCAGTATAGACTGGAAACAGGTAAATGAATCTGCCTACTCTATTCTGTGGCAGAAACATGCACTACATGCTGTTTGCATTCAAATGTCACATCAAAAGATTAGGTGCATAAATTTGAAAACGTAGTTGTGAAAAAATGCTTCTGGAGTACAGGAATATTAATTTACTGGTCAATCCTTCCCCAACACAGCATTTTAAAAGATTAACTTGCCTTTAGTACCAAATTCCTATTGAATATATGATTGACAAATGCTAATTTTACGCAATTTTTAACTCTTGTGTACTACAAGTGACTTAAATTGAGTGCAAAAGTACATAATCCTGTTTTACTGTCTGACATAGTTTTCTCTGATGCTTTGAGCTCCTCTAAATAGTCACTTGACTACAAATTATAACGCACTTGACTTTTCATATTTAAAGGATAGCTTGAGATATTTTTAAGTTTTATTCAAACTGTGAGCAGTGCACACGCTGGATTAATATCAGTGGAAAACTAACTTTCGAAAAACTCCAGTGTTTTCTCACCATAAGTGCTCTCTTTCCTTTCTTTTCTCTGAAAACAAAATAAGAGAATAATATGCAGTCATGTGGTTCTATGACTGTATTTCCACAGGCTGTGATATGTGCTTTTCTGTTGCAGTTGTTACTTTAGAAAGAGCTCATGTGACTGACAGAGCAGAACAATTTATCCTAGAACTATATATCTTTTTGCGGGCAGAAACGCCATGATGACAAAGTAACAAAATTGAAATATGATACAACTTTCGAAAACGTGAACAAAACCCATTGTTCTTCTCTTTGACAAGCTTGTCACAAAAGTGAGACTAAAACAAACCTCCAGATACTCGATATTAATAGGCAGTGATGAACAACAAGGTTCCTGCTCTCTCCTCGCGTGCCAGGGTGTTCAGGGCAAAGCAGCACTACCTAAGTCAATACACTGAATTCTCTTCCATACACTTAATACTCACTTGCTCGGTGCTTTGAAGTTAATGGAGTTATTCTGGAGTTAATTGGGTTTAACTCAGAGGAAAATTGGACCCACTAGAATGAGCTCTAATACAAAAGGCTTTGGAAGCAGGCCTGCATTGCTGGTCAGAGATTAACAGTGCAGCAGAAAAGGACCTCTTAGAAAACAAGAAAGACAGGAGGCTGATGCAGAGGAAACTTGCCCGCTCTTTTGAATTGGCAGCTGTATCACATACTGTGGTGGGGAGGCACTCAGCACCACTCTCCACTGGTTCCAATCAATTTTCTCCTTGGTTCTTCATCACAAAAGTGATGTGTATCATGTAGGATGAACAAAAGACAACTGTCTTAAGTGGTTAGCATGGGTCAGAGCAGATGCGGGATAATGGTTACAGAGATGAGAATTAGTTAATCATACCCAATGCCTTGAAATTATACATGCAACTGTGCCGAAAAAAAAATAGTTCCAGAAAATACATTGTATCACATGTTGTCTGAAAATCTGTCCCCAAGTTAAAAGGCAACATCAGTTCTAGCTTCTCACAGTAACATTGGATCACCTGGTCAAAATAGTTTCTATGACCTCAAACCAAGAGGGATGCCACCAGCTATACCCTAAATTTCTTCCATGGTTACTGTGTGCATTTGCATAGCAATCGCATTTACTGTACAGTATGCAAGCCCACATAAAGTGCCCCAAATAAAATTCATTCGTAACACTTTTATATCCTTCTAATAAATGCATATTAACCAGCAAGGTTTTATATTTCCCATACTGACTCATTTCCTTCTTCAGTGAATGATCACTGTGTAACCCATTGACTTTCTCCATGACTATTGGCAGCTATAAGAAAGATTTCGTGCACTAACAATAAGACAGGTGCCATGGAAATTGGGATACATTCATGTTGCTTTATACATTTGTGGAGAATTAAATCTGTAATTACTGGAGATGGTGATGGCAATTTTCTGTAGAGTGCAGCAGTAAGTGTCAGATGTAAAACCTTCACAACATTTACCCCTGTTGGGCTGTTACTTTCTCTCTCCTGAACTGAAAGGAAAAAATGGGCAGTTGGTAATTTTTCAAATACACCACACTGAGTTCATGTTAGATTCATTGCTAGCATTGCCAGCAGGGAGTACCTTTCCTTTTAATATGAACTATAAACAAAGGACATACTTTTGGTTGTGCATGCTCTTGCTTGGCAAATAACTGGTGCTGGCTGCCGAAATCCTCTCATGAGAACAAAGACACATCACGGTCATTCAGGCCACAGTGGCCATTCGAGCCCTCCTAAAATTATCTCTGAAGGCTGGAGAAGCAGTTGCACTTCCTTCTCTATAGACCTTGCCTGTGAAATTACACATTTTCTCTTCTGTTTGACACCTGAGTCTGACTGCTACCCTGCTTCAGCTGCAGGCTGGGTCCAAGTATCTACAAACATAAACCAAGAAGGTTTAGTGGACAAGCAAGAACTACAAAGGCTTTTGTCCCTCCCTGCGTCACTAGTTGGCACAGCATGTCACCCATGCCAAATGACCAGATGTGGTCAGGTGGCTATGGAGGCAGACTGAACACGGTCCCAAAATGCTGACTTCACATAAGGGCTTTGGGGAGGGTTTTTAGCTGTGGAATCACCATGGGCTTTTCTATTTCTATTGGTTTTCCATTAGTCAAGACTGATAGAACAATATTTTTCATCTGGTAATGGTAGGAGACCCAGTCCATGGCTGCCATAGCCTGACTTGGTTCTGAATATTGTTGACTTCTAGAGCGGATGGATGTAATCCAGTCAACTGAGAAATAACCTCAGCTCTGGAGAGGAAAATGTAAAATTCAGGCTGGTTCAAGAGACGGGAGTTGACCTGCAATGAGAATGAAAGTGGGCAAATAAATCATTGTGATGTCTGCAGACTCCGACCTGACCTTCATCAGTCCCAACAGACTCATTCCAGATTATTTGCAGGATGACTTATTTCTAAAAAGCCATATGGCCACATTTGCACAGTGGGAATTCACATCAGCACAAAGCATTATGCAAACTCAGATACAAACCCTGTGCACAGACTCAGGGCAGGTCTTAAATTGGATGCAGCTCCATTTTGGGTATGCAACCATATTTGCTGCAGCTGTGCAAATGTTAATACGCACCTCTGCTACGTATCTGCTGCTGAAAGGCTATTGAACAAATCTGGATACGAGAGTGCAGTGTTCTCCGTGTTGTTCAACATTATGAGAGTAGAGTTTTCTTTGGGATTCACTCCTTCAAGAGAGCAGAAGTCTCACAGTTATCAATGCTCTCTGGCTAAAATGCAGGAGTCCTCTCTGTCATTGCTTTCCCACTGTAATAACTTTAATAATAGTAATTAAACTAGATGAACTATGTGTCTTTTCCTCCTGCCCATGTTGAAGAAGAAGAGAACCAAAAATCGATATGAATTAGGTTATATGGTAGACTCATTTAATTCTCTAAAATGCTCAGAATACCATGGAGAGGAGCACAAAGGAAATGCCTTGGAGGATGAGATTAGATAGGTGTGATATCTGGGTGTTACTGGGATTAATAGAGTTTTTTAAATTGGAGTGGTTAAAGGAATCTGAAATGAGACCATGGTGTGCATTCTCTCTGAGCAATTATTCAAACTGCAATTGAGACCTCTGCCAAAGTTTTTGATCTGTGACTCCTGTGTCCTGACTTCCCACTGCTCATCCTTTGACAATTACAGGAAAAAGCTTCAGGAGATCTCAGGACTGGGGCAGCACCATAATTAACATCAGACTGTCTGGGTAGGAGGATGGCCAACTTTCTGTTGGGACTTTGAGGCTGTGAAGATAGAGGGAGCTAAGAAATGAGAGAAAATGGTTCCATCTGTAGTGTACTTATGACTATTTGTCCTCATCCCACTGCTTTTTCAAGCACAGGTATGGAGGGGTTGGTTGTGGGAAAGTAAGCTCTTGTGGTACTTCCAGCTGATTCTAAACCGTTTTGAGACAGAGCTTAGATTACCCTCCCAGGTCACCTCCAGAGCACCCCAGGGTTCTCCTTTTGGATTTATGACACCTCCAGGACATCCTTGATCTTTGGTTGCCAAAGTACAGGGACTGGGAGACCAGATGGAGACTGTCCAGCCCCCTGCCTAGCCCAGGCTTCTCCTACTGGATGCTGCTTTCAAGATAGAGTTGAAACCTAGACATGGAAAGCAATGCCAGAGCCTGTGGTATGAATGTAGGTTCCATCCTTAATTCCCTAAGAGAAAACCTATCATGATCTTGGAATATTTCCAGGCATAAGAATGCTTGTGCTACCAAACTGCTCAAACGTTGCCCAGCACAGCTAACACCTCCAAGTCCCAAGTTCTGTCAGGGTGTTAATGTGGCCAGGAAATATTCAAAATATGCAGGCTATGTGCAGCCACTTGTTATTGGAGGTAGAGGCTATTTAATGCCATGGACATAAGCCACTCTGTAGTAGCTGAGACCAGTGCAAGAGAATGAGTCAGGTACATTTAATTCAGCTGAGTTCAATTCATTAGCTCTAGTACAACAAGGAACAAGAAAAACAAAAACAAAAAGCTTTTGTTGAGCACTTGGGCATGTTTTGGGAGGAGCTTGCTTTCTTCTCTGATTAATTAGTGTTATTTTAACTACTTATCCTTGGCTGAATTCCTACTGAGTCACTTTAGGTATTTCAAATACACCCTGTCCAATCTACCTGCTTTTTAAAAATAGCTTTTTTTCTAAAATCTGTCCATGTTTTGGACTTCTTAGCATTGATGACATTCATATTTTCTCATTTATTTCCTCCCAGATTTAATACTCTGACATATCTGACTTCACTTTCTCACTCTTTTTAACCTTCCCTACCCTTAATTCTACCTGTACCTACAGACTGATCCATACTTATATATACTTTCATTTCCTCTTATGCTTCTTGTTTTACCCAGTTTCTAGTAATATTTTCTTCTGATTATTGTATTGCTTCCTGCAGTGTTTTCTCTGTCACTCCTTTCATAATGCCACCTTTACATCTTGACCCATCATTCCTTTCTATACTGATACTTTCCCTTCATTATTACAGTTCTTTAATCCTAGAAAAGTTTGCAGAAATATTCCTCACCCTTCTGTTTGAGAATAACAATAGTCCTTTACCTTATTATTGTTTCTTACGCTTTAACCAGGCCTGGCTGTAAACAGCAGTACAAAAAGAACAATAAGAAGGTGACGGTACAGGAAAGTCCAAACCATAGTAATGACATGATATATGAACATTTTGTATATTCAAGTCTAACATGCACTCTGGTAAACATTGATCCAAGGCATTCTTTTGATTTGGCCATTAGACTCCCGAAATTCCCTTTGATTTCAGTGTGACGCCATATGGATGAACCTTTACGTCTATGTACAGTCCAGTCACACCTCCAGGAAGAATGTGGAGTCTGGGAAGGACAACTCATAGTAGAGGACCTTAGGTCATAAATTTCTCTAGCTGTAAACATGAAGCTGCATGTATTAAATCTCAAATAACTTCTAATCATAGCCTTATCAGGGCACATCAGGGCATATTTAATTGTAACATCAATAAGCTGCTGCACACTAGGAATATTTGAAAATATGTGTCTTTTTTCCTTTTCCTGTAAAATACTTTTGAAAGCAATAAATGCTTCTTGAAATTCAGGACTATTTCCACATAAATAGTTCTTAGAGAAAGTTGTTAGGTATGAGAGGAAAAGCAGACCTGTCGAGTTTCCCTGGTGAGTAGGCGCTTAATTATTACTGTCCAGTTCATCCACAAAAGCTGGCTGATATGAAGTCTTCTGGCACTGGAAGATTTATATTCTCTTTAATTTTTGCAGAATAAATACTGTCCAAGAAGGATGAAGCCCGCACAGCACGAACAAAGAACATGCTATATTTAAGAGGTCATGTCTGACTTTGAACATATGGTAACAATTCTTGAATTCAGAAATAAAATGTAATACTTGTAATATGGCATGTAATACTTTCTGTACTCCACCAAATTACCAGGGAGACAGATTGTGCTTTTCCTAATATACTGACAAATGTCCTTCCTCATTATGATTTTGCCTTTTTTGTATTACCATATCATTATTCATTTTCTTTTGTACTCCAATGTGCAATTTAGATGACTGCATTCTTTGGCAACATTAAATATTTTCAGCATTGCTTAGAAAATTATTAGATATTTATTATTCTTCAGACAATAAGAATTCATCAGTAGAAATATATACCTCAAGGGGAGCCACCCATTGCATTTACCCAAACCAACCAACCATTCCAAAGGCAATAAAATAGCATTTATCACCAGGAATAAACTGTGACATTTCCTTCTAATGAGATTTCCAAGCTGAATCTTGTTGGCAGCCATTTTATATTTGTGATGCTAAGGCGACCTGAGTGGGAACCTGATGTTAATAATTAGTTGCTGTTTTCTCTTATAATCTTTTTCTATATAATTTTAGTACAGAAGCACACTTCCCTTGGGTTTCTTATGGTTTGGGGCAGGGCATTTGTGTGGCAGTAGCAGAGGCGGAGCCTTAGCCGAGCTGATGAACAAACAGCCTCCTTGAGCTCGAGCCTGAAAAACAGAGAATGAGAAGGGTCCCATAACACAACCTACGTGTGTTTATTTTCACAAAGGAACAGAAAACTGTTCTTTTGAGATGGCAGTTCCCCACACAGCTCCAACTCAGTGGCCAATGCTGCTGAAAAACCCTCTGGATCTGCAGGGACATACCTGTTGCCCCTCTGCCACTAGCTTGCACCTTCCTCATGGCAGGCAGCATCGCTCTTTCCCATCTTTCCCATTGTTGTGAAGCAGCACCAGCTGGGAGAAACCATGAGATGCGTAAAGACAAGAGCCTTCCGTATTTCCAGGGATTCCTCTTCTTTGCAGTGACAAAAGGAACTAGCGACTTGACTCCATGTGGAAGGAAATGAGAAATGGATACAGTTTGGGCCAGAGAAAACATGATCAGAGGAAAGATAATTCCCATCACCACAGAAAACGTTGGGAGAATTTCTTTGGTAGGCATCAATGCAGGAGAACATGTCAGATGGTTGGAGTGGTCCTTCCTGGTAGTCAAAACCTATTAAACCTTTGCACATCCCCCCAAATCTGGGAAAGGAGGAGGTCTCAGCAGGCAATTACTTGAGTCCGCTGCTTGAGAGAGGAAGTGGGACTCAAATTGCGTGGTTTCTTTTTTTTATTTTAAATGAAGAAACCTAATTAAAATGATAGGAATTTCCTGGGGAAATTCTCAGTCTTTTCATTTTTTAAGAGCCTTTGTATTACAAAAGGTGTTTGAAGTCCTTGAATTTTTACCCTTTAGCCACCTTTAATCTAATTTCTAATCTCTTAATAGCCTTAATTGAGTTCTGAATACTTTAAATTATTAAACATCTTTGGGGGATTATGATTTCTATTTCTGATTATACAAAATAGTATCAATTGCACAACAACATCCCCCCCATTTATGTCAAATTAAACTATCAGGGAGGTAAGGCATATACTTTAAGGGCAGGATATTTGCATTTCAAACACTTTAAAAGACTTGTGCTTTCAAGCAGGTTGAAGAAGATGAGTGGTAAGAAATGAGGGAACAGCAAGATCCCAGTGTAGGGGCTAAGTCACTGGAGGCTCATTGCCTCTTTTGTCACCTTTGTTGTATAGGTCGAGGCTGCCCATGACCATGGAGCAAGCAGTGGCCAGTTGCCAGGGGGCGGTGGGCCATGCAGACCCCCGAGGCACAGGCAAGAGAGCACCTGCTTTTCTCAGCTGGGATGGGCCTGCTTCACATCCCTGTGCCTTCCCACTCTCCCACGCTCCACTGCCAGGGACAACTGCTCAGGTTTAGACCCCAGCCTAAAGCCCCTTTGCTCTTCTAAACTGCATCTAAGCCGCTTTGCTCCTCTAAACTTTCTTATCTGCCCCATGTCTACCCTCCTCCGAGGCTTACTACCTTATCGTGCCTCTGATCATGAACCTTCCTGTTCCTCCTTTGCTTGTGCATGGCCCCCTGGCACCAAGGCTATTTGTTATTTCCCTCCCCGCAAACGTTTTTGCCCCTTCCCCTTGGAAGATGCCAGCCCTGGCAGAGACAGCAATCCTTGCCCTGCTGAGGCACCAGTTCAGGCACCACTCTGAAGGCAAAAAGGCTCTCTGGGGAACAGAGGACAGACAGCAGCCGTCCCCTTAAGGAGAGGAGCAACTTGTTTTACACCTCGCTGCAAGCTGTGGAATAAAATACTCTCTAGTAATGCAAATATGGCACCCAAAGCAGATATTTGCAGTGTGAGCTAATATCAGTGGAAAAGCTCAGTTCTTATCAAATAAACTCCCATTTGTAAAAATCAGGAAGTTATTTGCTGTCAAAAGACAAACAAACTTTATTAATATGAAGAAAGTATTAGCTTTTTTCACTTTGCTTGCTTTAGATTTTTTTTTTTGTTTTATTTTACTCCAACTGTTTTTATTAGACCTCAGCTTTAGTCACTGTTAATTTGCCCCCACTTGTTTTCATCTCCCACCTAAGAAACAGCTTTAATATCCAGCACAAGAAACAACATCTTTTGAGAGCTAAATTCGTTTCCTTAACTTCAGGGCAAGATTTCAAATTGTCATTTCTGAGCATCTTGCATGTTTTCTAGACACCCTAGCAAAAAGTCCATGAAGTTTCTGAGGAACCCACAGTTGTGCTCCTAACTCATCACCAATACCCACTGTAGAGTCTCGCTTTATATACATAAAACAAATGCCTCTTCAGTGCACTATTGTTAGAACCTGGATCTAGCTGCCATTATTCAGGATGAGCAGTGCTCTACTTCCGTTGTCCTATTGATTAAATATGCACAAAAAGTACATTATTAGACAGACTTGAACTATTTACTGGTATTATTTTCAATCTGTATTGCTGTAGCAGCTATGATTGCCAGTTGAGCTCTAGGGAAGTTTTTTTTTTGACAATATGTACCATGACAGAAAAGCAATCTCTTCTGTGAGCTTGCAGTCTGAGGTGCTGATCCAGGAGGTGTGTGTGCTCAAACTTATCTGCTGAAGCTGCCCATCCATATCCATGGCTGCTCAGAGAATAGATATCTAAGCATGTATGTAGTCCTATACTTCTGAGTTCAGACTTGTAGTTCAATTTTAAACTTATTCCTGTTCTTTTTATTTTTCTTTCAATATTGGACTTTACTGTGTACTTCCTTTTACATTCACTACCTAATAAAGTCTTTCCTAACAAGAACATGTATTTTTAGACATATTTTTTAAACATAGTAATTTTTTATGCACTAAATGGATCAGAGTAATTCCAAAAGATGAGTTAAGTCATAATTCTGTAGTTCAGTGTCTCTGCAGGAGACTGTCCCACGTGCTTTACGTAAAATGCCTGACTCATACAAGTGTGATGGCAAGATGAAGGCCACTAAACTGAAAGATGAAAACAGCCAAAAGATGTTGGTTAAGGCATTTTGGTTGAAACACTTTAGTTTTAGAAGGTCAGCATAAAAAGTCATTCAGCTCTCCTTCTTACCCTAGAAAGAGAGAACAATAATAAAATCAGGCAGCAATAAATTTAGAGCAAATTAAAAAAATACTTTTATGTAGCACATGTCCTGACTATAGAATTCATTGCCGTAATAGGTCACCAAGTTAAATACCGTGGATGGATAACTTTATCCTCACTCCTGAGCCAAGTCCTCCGCACCATAGCCAAGCCAACAATCTTCAGTGAAACTGAAACAAGTTCTAACTAAAACAGCGGGATTTACCCCAGTATTTACGATATGGCTATGCTCTGTGAGAAGAACAATAAAGGTAATTAGATTCCATGCTCAGTACTTCATCTGTATACTGAAGTGGAAGAGTAAACTCCCTTTTACTACTCCATAATTTGATAAAACCTCCATAAAGGGGCTTTAAAAGTAATAGATACTGACCATGGGGACAGTATTGGGTCACAGATGCTTTACTGAAAAACTTGCTTTAGCTACAAATTACACTGGCAAACTATAGGAATCTCAGAGCATGCATAATTATGAACTATAGGACTTCATACATATGTACTGAGAACCTAATTCCCCTGTCCTCAGCTATGAAGAGCTTCTCAGCCCTATGAGAATTACACGATGGTGTTATAAATTACATGCCAGGCTTCAGTCTGATCTTGCGTATTTATACTACTAAATCTTTCAAACTACTGGTTTCTAATTAAAATTCTGACATGCTCTTTCAAGAACAATAACTCAGTATAGAAGGATCCTGCATACCTTTCAAACCTTTCACAAGGAAAAAAGTCAGCCTTAGTTTGCAAGTGAGTTTACTGTTTCTGTGGCTTTAAGTAACACAACCTCTTTAGAAGCAGACGGCCTCGTCAGTGTGCTGGCAGGAATGTGACACAGGAGACACGAGTCTAGAGCCAAATTCGAGGAAAATTACAGTGTGCAAGCTCCAGTTTTCAGGAAAAAGAAGATTCTTCTCAAAGATAAATAAGTACAACCTTTAAAGTGGGAGTCAAGTCTACCCAGCACTGGTGGGGAAACTCTTCCTGGGTCTCCAGGGAGAGGTGCTACCAACCCTATGGGTGCTTTACTGCCCTTCATCAGTACTACTTCAGCCTCACATATCGAAGTGGGAAAGCTTCTGGCACTGCCCATACCACGCAAAGGAATTGATTCCTTTGCTGTTACCACTTCAGGGCTGAGGGAATCCTTTTTTCCTCACATACAGATATTAAATGTCAGTATCAGCAGTTGGCATTCAGCAGCCAACACCGTCAGAGGGAACATCTCGCTGGTCGTTGCCTCAGCCTTGGCAGGAGAAGCAGGGTGAAAGCAAATCCAGGCAAAGCCGTACATTGCAGGAAAATAACCTTTAGCACTATCCTCTGCCTGGAGCTCCAGAGGGAGATGCCACCTACTCAGAGGCTCCTAGGAAAGGTGCCGGAAAAGGGAGCCACAGCCATCCTAGGAGGAATCATTCTGCACTTGGGAGGGGTTCCTACCAAAAGACACTGTGCCACAGGGCCCATGGGAATTGCCTTTTTTGGGGTAACTTCCAGGATGATGCAGCCTGGGGAGACAGAATGAGGAGAAAATGAACAGCTCCAGCAGTGATGCCCGCTGCAGGGATGGTGGATTTTCACACCTGCAGCCTCCATACGCTCGTGGTGCAACCCTCAGGACAGGGAGGGCAGACGAGCACCTGCGGTGCTCTCTCCACGCTGTGGACGCCAAAGTCCTACCCCCGTTCTGGTGGTTGACTTCGTTCCAGTTTGCCCCACCACCGCACCCTCGGCGTGAAACAACAAGGTGCAGCTCCTCTCCTCTCCGTCCCCTGCCCGGGCCGCCCGCAGACCCTGGGCAAATGCCGCCACCCCATCGGTGCTGCGGGCACGGCTCCCTCGGGACGCCTGGCGACACCGTTCATCATTGCCGTTTTACAGCCGGGCTTCACTCTCTCAAAAAAAAGAAAAAAAAAAAAAGGAAAAAAATTGCTTTTCCCGCCCACGCAGCGATGCTTAATTCAGGGAAAATAAAATCCAACAAAACCCACACCCCGAGCGCCAGCTCGGTGCCGCTGGCTGCGCTCCCCCGCAGGCTCCCCCGCTGCCCGGCCCGCCGGGA